>CM046860.1:24343189-24550689 GCA_025617745.1 Heliocidaris erythrogramma
TCACTTGCTTGACTCCCTGATATTTCATACTTCAAATCCATATTACAGGGGCAGCCTACTGAACTTCCTTAAAATTGTGTTAATTTAAATGAAATATTCACCTTGATCATACTGTTGTAGAATTCAGAGTTTCAATAAAATATATCCTTTCACCGGGAAAGATAGGAGGGGGTCCCAATCGAGACAAAACCACTCTCCCAACTCATATAGGGAAGTTACTTTTCCTTGTCTAAACCGGTCTAAATACAAGAGAATGTAAAAGCGCACCCTTTCAGACCATCGCATTTTATTCATTATACCGTAATCCCATGAAAATCTCCACCCCTGGAGAGATTTCTGGTGCCAATTCCCACCCAAAATGAAGCTTACGCTGAAGGCCTTTGTGATAGCCAGAGCGATGAGACGAGCCTGCCTGAACCTGGAAACCATCTTCAGAGCTCTGAAGATACGGAACACTCGGACGTTACTGACAATGACCTTGAGATCCTTCAGGTCTCCAGCAGCTGAGGCGATGATCTCTGGTATGAAAGACTAGATAATATTGGAAAATGAGATGATAATAACCGACGAAAACAATTTTTGATAACTGTTACAACCGTTGAAACTGTCACTCCCCGGGAGAGTGAAAATCGAGTAAAATTTCACTCTTTTCTTCTTAGGGAACAATCGATATTCACTCGATATTCACAACTAAACAAGTTAGTGTTCAATGACTTTTCCAAATCAATAACTTTTCCAAATTTAATGCTTACCTCTTTGTCAAATTCTTAATAATGAACTATTACATCCACCTGTTTACAAGTCATTATATTTCAATATAGTCAGAAAGCAGATTGCATAATGGTTTTGCTTGGTTGGGCAAGCCAAAATGTTTGTCTATATAACCTAACAACGCCTGATACATGCAATAGACCTGTTTACTAAGTGATTCAAATTTTATGCATACTTTTGAAACAAAGGTTGTTCTTGACAACCTGAAAGCTTGCCAGAGGCTTGTCAGACATAGCAACAAGTAATGTATGCAAACTGGATTCCAAGTATTGTAGTTCATTCATTAATAACAGGTTAATGGAATACCTCGTTACTAGGTCCCCAGGAAAGAAACATCCATAAATTTGAATCACTTAGTAAACAGGTATATTAGCATTCCGACGATTGAGAAAGAATATATTTTTACAATAATGTAATAGTATGCACTAGGCAAATGTGTATAAATTTGAATACATTACAAAAATGGCATATTGCTATTAAAACAATTGAGCCGTGTTTTTATCCATCTCCGCGAATGTAAAGCCCGGCGCACACTGCACGATCTGTCTACGATGCGATTTTGGGAAAAGTTGTTATAACAATTGATATGAACCTTCAAACATGTAAAATCGTTGTGATTAAAGTTCCGAATAAATAGTAGTATGAATACTAAAATCGAAATTCCGGGCTACTGCGAGCCCCCGTATAGGAATTAAAGCGAATTCAATTCCAAATCGTAGTGACGTCATACCAATCTTGCTATCGACTATGATTTGAAGCCGATTTGTCCTTTACTCTAACCAGAAGAATTGCAGTTAACCAAAATTTCGATATTAGTATTCGTATCATTATTCCGAACGTCAAATGAGATAATTCCACTTTTTTAAACTTTCACATTTAATGCAAACTGCAATTTGTTCGAAAATCGGGTCGCAGTCGGATCGTATAGTGTGCGCCGGGCTTAACACAACTCCGTATATAAAAGTCACACGCAAATCCCGAAAGAAAATACGCGATTCCCTTAGGTTGCAAGTCCAATTGCGTATGGTTTTTACAGTTACCTTCAAATCGCAACTTTAAAGGGGGTATCTCACTGAGCGGCGAATGCTTGCGAACGTAGCGAATTTTGGATATCCTCAGGGTTCGCAAACAGTTTTTATTGTCGCAAAGAAATTTATTTGCTAATTAATTTTTCCGCAAACAGTTGCAAGCGTTTGCAAAGCAGTCGTAAACCTTGTAAACGGTTGTAAGACGTGTCGCTAAAGTTCTTTTTGATTCGGCGACCACGTGACCATGTCGTTAATGGTAGAGGCGAACCCTGATTTTCGCCAACATTCGTCAGAAAATTTGGCGAATCCAATAATCGCAACCTTCGTAAGCATTCGCCGCTCAGACCCAGAGCAACTAGAATTTTAGTTCCCAGAGGAGGAATCCCTTTCCTCGACTAATTCATCCTGGTGACCCAGGTGACCTGGGGAGCGTTTCATCAAGAGTTTTGTCAGTGATTTTCACTGACAAATTTGCTCTCAGCCAATCAGATGCAAGGATTTCAGTAGCTTATAACAGTACTGTTGTCCGTAAAAATCACTGACAAAACGCTTGATCAAACGCTCCCCTGAAATCTTCAGAAACTTACGGCAAACGTGACAACGAAGTCAAAGATGTTCCAACCGTTCTTCCAGAATAAGGGGAAGTTGTCCAACCATTTCAGGAAGATCTCGACCATGAAGAGAAAGAGGGCACAATAATCGAAGATCTCGAGAAAACGACGGATACCGACTAAGCTTGGATCATTCCTGTCTGCTACCTCTGGTGCGAGCAAAGAAACAGGAAAGAGTGTTATCAAATGGTATTTTGCTGTTCATTATTGCTTTATACGGTAATTTGTATTTTTTCTTTGTTTGATTGTTGTTTGGATATACTTATCTTGTCTCAAGTCCTTTTGTCACTTTGAATGATTTTTCATTTCTCACGATCGTTTGCAGACGATGCAAACTTGTGTGTGGGGGGATAGTACTTCTTTAGTTCTGCTTATTATAGGCCAATGAAGAGTTCCGTCTACAAAAAAACCGTTAAATTGGCGACATTGCATGTTCCCTTCTTGACCTTCTCTCAACCTCAGTGTGCTCATCAAATCTATCTCCTCTCTTTCTCCCCCCCCTCCCTGTCCGGCCTCTCGTCACCTCCACCCCCCCCCCCCCCCTCTCTCTCTCTCGCTCTCATCGTACTGCCATCGAGTCCATGGTATCTGGAGTATACACTGTTTTCTTATGTTTCGTTGTTGTTGTTGTTGTTTTTGGAGGGGGAATTCTTTCTGATCCCATTTGTCATGATAGTAACAATGTTTTTTTCAAAATATAACGATGTCGTCTCAGACAGCTAGACTATATACCCTATTATAACTATGTGATATTTAACAATGGACTAACAAGATATCAACCTTATACAAATCCTACCTGACTGTAATCCGAGAGAAAGTGAATTCGACAGAATTAAAGTCAACATGAAATTCTGAAAAAAAGAGGCTGTATATTATCAAGGTTAAGTGACGAAAACATTGTTGGTAAACATAAAATTCTCTTAAAAATCTTCAATGAATGCGGTTCCAAGTTGTTGTCCGTTCTAAACATCACTGAAGTGCATGTAATCATGAAAATGATATTTCTTCTTCTTAGATAAAATATTGTTTATCAGCTCGTTTCATTAATATATTTGCTCAGAGCACTGCAACAACATACTGGCAGTTTGCTGGTCCAAGCAACGAATTTACTCTAAAATATTACGATGAAATTAGGGGACAATGTATTATTACATGTCAACTGTTCACCGCTTATTCATTTGTTTTTCAAAAATGTTCATATTATAACGGACTAACTTGTACAAAAAAAGGAAAGAAACAAAACACTTTTCCAAATTGTCGTTTTCTGGATCATTCTTCAACTCGATTCGGCATAGGGGCCAAAGACTTTTGTCTAATTTCATCACATTTTATGTGACCAAAAAGGATACTCTCTAGTACGTAGTGAGCCCACATATCTAGGGGTGGGTTCTTAGAGTTCTTGTTACGGACACGGTTCTTTCTGCGGTCAACCCTGCTCACGTTCTCAGTCTGTTCCTTACGGGTGTAGGCCTGGAACTTGACAAGTCCGTGGGGGTTGTTCAGCATCATTTTATTCACCGTCGCCTCATCTGTGGACGCAAGACACACAAACATGATCGTGCCATTAAAGGCAAGATCATGAGTTGCTAAAAGTATTACAAGTTTTGGAGTAAAACTATTGGGTTTGTCCCGACTCCCCGGAAGAGGGGGGGGGGGGGGGGTGTCACGCCATATGTACCCCTGAATCCAGTTGCGGATCCAGGGAGGGGGCCAGGGGGCCCCAGGCCACCTCCCCTGCGAAAAAAAGACACCCTAAAAATGCTGATGACCTTCTTTTTTTTCTTGTTAGAGATTTTTTAGTTAAAAAGAGACCCCAAAACGCTGATGACCCTTTTTTTTCCTGGTAAGAAAAGTTTGTGAATAATGGGCCCCTCCCTCACAAATTCCTGGATCTTCCACTGCTTTCTCCCTTTTGTGCAAATCGGACCGGGCTATCGCCTCCTGACAACCACATGCCAGAAATATGATAAATTATATTTCTTCATCAAATAAAGGTTCGAATTTGTATCTCTCCTCATGTTGCGATTTGTTACGAATGTAAATAACAGTATTCATAGATTGTCAAATTCAAAATATTCATAGATTGAAATCTCCATTTAGCGATAATTGTGAGGTCGATCTAGATCTAACTAAAATGAGACCATTCTCGATTTACCCAATTTTAGAGACAGAGTAGATAGGAGTCAACAGATCACTTTCATTTTGAAGTAGGAACCCGAACGGATCGTTAAGCTATTGATCACATGTTTTCTTGAACTTATTATTCAAAGTATACATTGCAAAAAGTTGCGCGATAAGTAACTAAGGAAGTCAGAGGTCAAAATTTAAAAATACAAAAAATCACATCTTCGGACCGAGAACATCATATCAAATGATTAACATTTCACTTTCTAACCCTAACTTTATTGGTCACTTGATTTAATTTAGACCAGCTAGACATTCCACCCATTGATTAGACCAAGAACCATACCTGCAAAATCGTTGGAGTAGAATTTTGGTGCGTCTGAGTGGCCATAATCATCAAAGCTTTCGAGTAAATGGAAATCTTCGATGATCTTCGATCTGAAAATCTCTGCAAGTGGAGTGAGCTCATCGAAAATAGCAGACGCCTTGGGCTCTCCGTTGCCATTTTTCCCCATTTTCACTCGTTAGTGCCAGAAACGAGATAATTTGAATGCTACGGAATGGTCAATGAATCTGTAAATCTAGCCCCCTGTAATCAAATTCCGTATTGTTCCGTCATTCTTTAAACTGTATCAGAATAAAAGAAGTTGTCAACATAGCACGAGAAAAGCACAAAACACTTCCGTATTGCAATCTCAACTCAAAAGAATTGCCCAAACAAAATTAATCAGGCGCGCGCAGTCTAAAAATTGTATGAGCGCACCTGCGCCTCATAATGCGCACATCCAGTGCGCAATTGGAGTCAAGTGTCTGTCGAGCGCTGTGATTGGTTAAAAGCGATAATTGATTGGGTAATGAATTAACCAATCGGGAGGAGTCATAATCATCGTATAGGATGAGTTAATGTTAGCAGCTGTTTTTCCTCGCACTCCTACCTCGTGTAGGTGTGTTTTATTTTCAGCAGGTTGAAATAAACACACTCGAATTTGTTGCCTGTATTCAGTGGTGTAGCGGATCATGGAGAAACGAGGATTGAACCAAACATCCCATGAACTGCCGTAACATGCTCATACCCTGGTCAAAACGTATGCTCACATGGACAACTTGAGAACTATTTATATTATTCTGAACACATAGTTTAAACGAACCATGAATTAAAAGTGCGCCATTGGAGATGGAAATCGTCCCAAATCGTCCTCCCTCATTTCATCGAATGCCATCACACTTTTCATTTTGCCAATTAGCTCCAAACTTCCCTCGTTTTCCTGACTATTATGATAAGCCTGACCCTCATGGCTACCATTTCCCCTTCTTCTGAGAAACTTATTAGGAACTGTATGTCTTTAATGATTAGGTGCGTTTTGTATGAGTGATATTTTATATACTTTTGTTATGGGGCTATATATATATATACTTCTCTTTCTTTTTGTCTATCCCTTTTTTTTTGGGGGGGGGGGGGTTCATTTGAATGAATTTGTTACCACATTCCTGTTGAACTGAAATAACTTGAGGCCGAAGGTACATGTACAATTACTTCTTTTTTCATGAACTGAATCATATATAAGGTTTATTCATAAAATCAGAATACCAGTGCAGCCATGGCAGACTTGATGAGGCCAAAACTGAATCCACAAAAAGAGAAAAAAAAACATCCAAAACATCAAATAGGTTATGGCTACTTAAAAAGGTCTCCGTAGAGATAGTGAAAAAAGTAAAAAAAAAAGAAAGAAAAAAAAGGGAGTACATTATCATATTAACCATATTTTTTAAAAATTTTGTTTCTTCCATTTTTTCTTCCAGTTTCTTTGTTAAATTCTATTTTGGTGGTCTCATGCCATAATCCAATTTTGTAGTTGCTTTGGACTCCCGACCATTATTGGCAACTCGGCTTGCACACTAGTTAGTCAGCGTATTGCTTGGTGTACCAGCGCTGCGCTAGCGATATCGAATTCTCGCTCGCCCACGCAAGCCCCTTTGCATTGTTTTTTTTGTACTACACTCAATGATATAATGCGCTGACAGGAAACCCCTATTTCTTTTTTCCATGACGTCAACAGGAGGTGGCGCTAGACCACAAGCGCAAATTTGACGGGGAAAAACGGCGAGAGAACGAAGGTCAGTGAGCGTAGAAAATGGCGACCACTCAGCATCAGAAAACCGATTCTTGGTACATCGCTTTATTGGGTCTAAGTGAAACCTTTAGGACTGCTAGCCCACCTAAAATCAAGCATTGCATTCACTGTTTACAGTCGATACTTCAGTTTAAGCCACCACCACATATTGAAGCTAGAACTCATCTACAGATGGGCAGCTTATTGTTCACGCATACGAAGAACATTGATTTAGCGCGGACTCATTTGGAGAAGGCGGTGAGTAGAATATTTTGACTAAATTTCATATTCTGTCTTAACTCGTCAATTTTAACCTTACTTTTCAGTAAAGATTGTAATCTGTGTTTATTTCTGACGTACTCGTAATATTTTTCCTGTTTCAAAATGTACTATTTGCCAAGTAATTAATGTTGAAATTTGTTTATTTTTACATCTTTTCTGCAGTGGGCCATGGCACAAAGTGTATCCTTTCCATAGCAATGTGTGTATGTATGGGACACAGCCGTTTTACATGATTGTCCCTGTGTACTGTCTGTTCGGTGCGTTGTGCTTGCATGCACTGATGATATATGTGCGTGAGTCAACGGTGCGGTAGTGCAGTTGGGGTCAACTTATACGTGTGTCTATGTGTGTGTCCGTAAATTGTAATCAATGAACTCGACCTATTCTTGGATTTGTGATTACTAGGTCAACCCTTCGTAATGAAAAATAAGATTAAGATAGGGTCTAAGTCTAATGTTATTCTCCAGAGCTGAGTACCCTCATTGGATATTGACATGAATTTAAGACAAGAAAACACTTTATTTATTGCTTTGGAAAATCTGAAATATAATTGAGAGCTCAACCTCGGGATGTAGTTTTCAAAATTGGCAACCCCATGGCAAATGATAATGCATACATTTTGAAATGATGTACCAGTATTTATTTTTATGGTGCTGAATGTAATTTATCGATTGAGACTTGGGAGGCCCTGCTGGTTCATTTCCTTATGCTGGCAAGATTTGAGTGATGACACTTTAATAATTTTTAAAATTAAAATGTATGATTTTCAAATTATTGTTGTAATAATAATAACAAATAACAATATACCGTTCTTGTATCACGTTGCGATATAATGTCCCTGTGCACTTCCAAAGGGTTTGGATATTATTATCCTGATTTTAGCTATAGTCTACCATTAAATAATCATTGCACAAAGAAATATCAGCTGTGTAATATTTTACAAAATAATAGACACATTTTAAATTTATGTGTGTATAGACATAACCAGTCTCTCCACACTCATTCATTTTTCATGCAGTTCTAAAAGGTATTTCAACTCTGTAATATGAAAATGTAAAAGTTGTCCCATACTCATTTTATGATTTTGGGTACGTGATTGACTTGTCCTCCAAAATACTCAAAGAAGAGGTGTAGAGAGATATATCTAGTTGTTAAAATTGAAGGGTGTAAAAAATTGCACCTTTCAGTGGAACCCATAGTGGAATTCTGGGGAGCATTTCATCAAGCGTTTTGTCAGTGATTTTTACTGACAAATTTGCTCTCAGCCAATCAGATGGAAGGATTTCAGTAGCTTATAACAGTTGTCGATAAAAATCACTGACAAAATATGCTTGATGAAATGCTCCTCTGATTTACATTCGTTGAAACTTGTTGAAAGAAGTCTTTTACATTGACATGTTTATTAATGCTAAAGTGAAGACTGAAGTTCTTATAACATGTGTGGTGTACACACTACACTAAATGTGTGGTGTACACACTACACTGACATCAATACGAGTGTATTTTTAATAGGGAGTGTGTACTACTGTCTAATAATCTACAAATCTTTTTTCACTAGACTCAGCCTCTCTGTGGCCTCTCTGTATATGTAATTCACTGTGAGAGAAATTGATACACTCTCAAATAATTCCTATTGGTATAGGAATACTATTTATTTTGTAACCATTTATTCATTTTCTGCTCCTATCATAGGGAATGACATTAAAAGATGAAAAAGTTATTTATACATCATCTGCCAAGTCCTGTGATATCAGAAATTTATTTGTATTGTTGTGATAGGAATTCATTAGTAGATTAAACAATATTGAACAAAACATTTCTTTATATGATTTGTTTTGTAATAATTTCTTTTTTTTTCCAGATTCTTATCATTAAGCATGTGGCCTAACGACTTATTACTATTAATTGTCTTCTTGTGATCTTTATAATATACACCTGCCAGGATAAGAGATGTAAATCATATATTTAACAAAATAGGGGGGGTGCTACTTTTAAATACATTTATTGTGTTCAGATATTTTATGCATTAGATTGATTATAAAATGCATTCTAGGATCATTTGGATTATCTCTTATTGGAAATGTATACACTCAGCAAAAAAAATAAAGTGGACACTCTTTATTGTTCAAATATTTCATATAAACCGTCAGTTAAATATAGTAACATATAAATGAAATTAAAGAAAAATTAATATTCTACAAGATGGAAATGTTCATCAAAATTTGAATGGCTACTTGCTCTATTTTTGCAATTTTCTTAATCAGACCTGTGTAATGTGTCTGTCCAAGCATGAAAGTTCAAAACTTGATGTTGGTAGAGAATTAATTTTTCTTTAATTTGGTATATACTTTATTATATTTTGATGACAGTTTATATAAAAACTGGGAACAATAAAGAGTGTCCACCTTTTGTTTCGGTGAGTGCATTTTAAATGGAATTATTCATGTTTTATGAAAGAGCATTTAATATATAATATAATTAAATATCATAATTGATAGGATTGAAGTAAATTGAATAAATCATAAAGAAAGTAAATGCCCCGACCGGGATTCGAACCCGGGACCTTGGATTGCATGACCAGTGCTCTACCAACTGAGCTATCCGGGCTCCCGTCGAAGCAAAGTAACAATCTCACACATAGCCCCTCTCTTTCCATCGATTTTCTCACATTTACTTTCTTTATAATATAATTTTAATATGTAATATAATTTTAATATACATATAATTGTTACATGTATTATGTTTGTAAAATGCTGTGATACAATTACTGTAAGAGTGCTGTATAAATTACAACATTTTATTGTATTGTGCTGTATTGTTGATTAAAAATAAAATATTAGTAGGGCTATATCAGTTAAGCTTCCTTGACAGTACCTCCTCAGATTCCCAACTTTGATGAAGTAAAGTTTGAAGCAGCCAGTCTCCTTGCAAGTATACATGAACAACAGGTAAGTCATTTGAAATTGGTTGAAATTTAAGTTAGTTGTGCATGAAATTGTTCTTGCTCTACGATATAGCTTGCCTGTATTATGAATTAATTTAAAAATAGGTCATATGGCATACTTTTAACAATGATAAACATTTAGGATTTTAAAGAAAACTTCACTGTTACCCAGCTATAAAACATGTTTCAAGCAGTACTAATTTTTTGCTGTTATGAGATAAATTACACTATCACCAAGTCAGAATATGCATTTGAGGATGATTTTTTTTTAAATCAAAGCTTTTAAATTTGATGAAAGTTGTGTCATAAGATCTCTGATCAGGTACAATTCACATTTTACGTTGTCCTGTTATTAGTGTTTAGATGAACGTTTTTGTTTTGTTTCTACAGACACAACTACATCAGGCAAAGCAGATCTTACGCAAAGCAATCAGCATCTCACAACAAGCTGCATTCTGGCGATGTAGATTACTCTTTCAATTAGCAGTAAGTCAGATACCACCTCAGGGCCCTGTTTCATAAAACTGGATATCTATGACAAGTTACAATAACAGTTATAAGCTACGGAAGTACTTGCATCTGATTGGCTGAAAGCAAATTTGTCATAGATATGTTGCAGTTGTTATTGATAATAAGTGTTATGAAACAGGACCCAGATGTATGATATATGTTGAACAGAAGTAGGAAATCAGAATCTCATAAGTAGGAAATAAGAATATAAATCTGGAGTATTTAAAGTGCATTTCTTGTGTAGAATGGAATATTGAATTCTAAGATCAAACTTGAAAGCAAATAATTTCAATGATTATACATGTAGATGTTGAGTGTCTGAAGGGATGAAATGGCTTTACATGTTCTCTTGATTCAGTGAATTTTTAAGCTTGCCAGAAGTTTACTAGTGTGGTCATTCTTGTCAGAAATTTCTACTGAAGTTTGTTAACAAAATCATGGTGTATTGCCAATGCGAATGATTTTTTAAAATTTGCTTTTTGGTGTCATTCAGCTCTAACCTGTACTTGTTATTGTTTATTCCATTTGATTTATCACACTGACGTCAACATTTTGTCTTCCTTAGCAAATTCATGCACATGAGAAAGATTTCGTATCAGCATGTGATCTGTTGAGAGTAGGAGCTGACTATGCTGTTGTTGTAGGCTCAATCTATACACAAGCTCTATTTCTGCTTAGTCAAGGAGTGGTAAGTGTACATGTGTAGTCCCTTCAGTTTATTTTGATGTTATTCCAAGAAACTTTGTAAGGTAGAAAGAATTCTTCATGGGTTTTACGGTCATGCAGCCTATTGTTGATATTCATCAGCTGTGGAAATACTTCCCATGTAGTTCAAAAGTGAAGTGTTGCGCTTTGTGGAAATAAAATAAAATTTTGCTCTTCCTTGTCGTTAATAAACCAGGACAAGTATATGCTTTTTTCGTAGTTATGTGTATCATGGCTGTGTGGCTTGTTTGCGAAATGGGAAGAATTTTATGCATTCCTACCTGTACATTTGCATTTCTTAAGGAAATAATGAATAAAATCTGAAAAGTGGAACAAAATGCAGGGCCCACTTATAAATTTGACATGTAGCGTACAATGTAATTTTTGTAAAACATGCATTTTTCATGGACTCCAGCCCAAGTTATCTCAGGCATTCTATTCAAGAGGTTAAAGGGAAGGTTGAGTTCTGGGAAAGGTAAATAATAATTTGTGAACTTTCTCATTCTTTTTATGTTAGTTTGGAAGATTATCATGGTAGAAATGTACCCTGAAAAAAATTGCTCTTAAATGTCCTCACATTTAAAATATGACAAGAAACAGCTGAAATGTTTGGGCCGATCATTTGTGTGTAGTCCCATATACACATTTATGTTCGCAGTGCATGTGACTCTCAACAGGATTGAGCCAATTTTCTAATCATTTTGGTGATTCCAAGACCTTACAGGCACACACCAATTCCTTTGTGTTATATAATCGACCTTTCCCAATTGCTTTGAGACAGTTTCTTTCACAATTCAATCTCATGACCAGAACTCAAATTCATCTTTAAGTTAGGGATCATACCAAGGAAAAACTTCAAATGCCATTATGCCTATGGTATGGTATGTAGTAATTGTGACAATTTTGCTGGTCATTGTGAATTTTAATCTCCAGACCCTTGCAAGAAATTTGCAATTAATCTCAATCGTGAGATGTAACATCATATTTCTCATTTGTTTTGACCACAGTTATTATTAGTAGACAAGAAGTACGGAGAGGTAGATCCAGTGTTGACATCATGTGGTACAGTCATAGGTACATACCAGGGAACACCTACCAACAAGGAGTCTCTCAAGGTCTATTTCTTGGTCTGCTCAGACCCTTGCAAGAAATTTTCAATTAATTTCAATCGTGAGATGTAACATCGTATTTCTCATTTGTTTTGACCACAGTTATTATTAGTAGACAAGAAGTACGGAGAGGTAGATCCAGTGTTGACATCATGTGGTACAGTCATAGGTACATACCAGGGGACACCTACCAACAAGGAGTCTCTCAAGGTCTATTTCTTGGTACTACAAGTCTGTCACTATCTCATGGCAGGCCAGGTAAGCTTGCACATCACTTTATCACTTGAAAACAGGGCAGCGTTTCATGAAAGGAAGTTGTCTGATATTTTATCCGACAACTGTTACTGAAATCCTTGCATCTGATTGGCTGAGAGCAAATTTGTCGGATAAAATATCAGACAAGTCCTTTCATGAAACGCCCCCCAGGACTGTAATTTCTATGTAAAGCCTTGTAAACTACCCAATACTGCTGTACTAAAATGAATTAAAGAGTGGAGTGCGCTTCACTTGTATGTTCTAACACACAGATAAGTCAGAATAGTGGCCTGTGTTGCGGGAAGCTAAGTATTTTTAAACCCTATTTGCCATTCATTTGCACGTAACAAGGCTTCTATTTTGGAGTGGCAGTGTTTTTAGACAGTTTATCATGTCATGTGTAATTTAGTATTTCAAAAGAGTCTTAACTCTTTTTTTTTTAGCTTTCTTGAATCCTGGGAAAGTATCCGTTCTTATCACTGGAGTATAGTTTGCATACACATACAAAACAAAACTTGCATCTGATATTGCCATACTGCATTGCTGGAAGTGAAATGTCACAGATGAAATCGTTTTTTTCCTCCCATTTCTTGCTATATCATGAAATTTGTCAAAAACCTTGGACACTGGTGATGCCTATTTGTGTATGTAATATACAAAAAAGAAACAAAAGTAGTTTCGTGCTTTAATCCAATGTTTATTTGTTCCTGTCACAAATTTTCGACACCTAGTGCCTTTATCAAGTGATATGTAATATAATAATCAAGTACTGAAATCACTTTTTTCATGAGGGAAAAATTATCCACATTCAAATGCAGAAGATATTGTGGAAAACTTGAGGGGTGGGGCATGTATGTGGTGTTCATTGATGAATTTTATTCTTGTAAGCACTAACAGGTAATTCTTTTTTGTTTTCTTGTTTGACAGGTCAAGAGTGTAAAGCCAGCCCTGAAACAACTTCAACAAGCAATACAAAGTATCACTGTATTACATACTGAAGAAGGTAGGATCTGTTATTCATCTGTTCAAGTGCAGTAGCATTGATTTTCAGTACATTTGATTTCCTTTTGGATTTAATTTGATGAACACTGCTAATATGATATATTTAAAGGGCAAGCCAACCTTTGTAAAAAGCTGATTTTTGTGAAAGGAGCAATATAGGAGAAATAGAATGGTGAAAGTTTTAAAGACATTGGACAGAGAGTAAGAAAGTTATGAATGTTTGAAATGAGATACATCTATGCGAATCTCAAATTGGCAATTGGGTGAATTGATTGTGACGTGTTCACGGTCAACTCTCTCATTTATCGTATACTAAAATATCATGAAATTCCAGTTTTCTCCTCAGCACCTTTTCCCTTGTGGCAGTACTCAAAATATATTAAAATTGTAGATAGCATATTGTTTTAGGTCCTCCATATAAGAAAAGATCCTACCGAGTTATACATTTCTAAAAATTGACATTTTTGTGGGTTGGAGTGAATGGAAAAGTTGACTGCTGCTACATCACAGTGACTGTACCGATTCGGCCAATTTGAAATTTGCATATGTATAGTGATTACAACTTTGTTAAAATCATAACTTTATTATTGCTTGTTCCAGTTCGTTGGAACTTTCACAAATCTGCTTCTCTGATTGTTCTGCTTTCACACAAATCAAATAATTACAAAGGTTGGATTTCCCTTTAAGTGATGATGAGATGTAGTTTTTGGTCCAGGGTTAAAGGTAAGGAATTCGCTTAGTATACAGTATGAGTCAATAAAAGGAAACCCAGATTCAACCTTAAATATCGTTGCAGTCAGTATATAAATTTTATCTACGATACTCACATTGTAGCGAAGCATGATTCCTTTAATTTCACACCTTGTTCAATAAAATCTGACCATGGACAGCTGAACAGTAACATTTTTGCTGACTCACGTCAAATTTGCCTCTGCCCAAGTTTTGAGTTGAATGGATGGTCAACCCAAGGTTGGTTGAATGATCTCCCTTCCAGTTCAATGCCCTCACAACTAAAAAAATAACTCCTGAACACCACTCAGCCCAAACTTGGGCAAAGACATGCTTTTTAAAATTGGCCAGTGCTTAGTCATCCATGATCCGATTTTGGTGAACAGCCTATCAAATTAAAGAAGACATTATCAACCACCATACCATAATATTACATTTCAGCGAATTCACTTAGTTTTTAAGATATCGGGGCTTGAATCTGGGTTTCCTTTTTATCGACTCACACTCTATATAGGTAAGTGAACGTAAAGCAATTGATGCCGGGGCATGTGGTCGTACAACCATTGTAATGTGCAACCAAATTTTTGAAGAGTTAAAGCTATTTGTAGTGAGTGTTTGACTAGAATCTCATATTTTTTTTCTTCATCTTTTTTTTTTCCAGAGGAGGCAAGTAATCCTGCAGATCAATTTCATTGGTTACCAAAAGAGCACATGTGTGTCTTAGTCTACCTGGTAAGTTTATAACCATTCCTAAACTTTCCCTTAAAGAGAAGGTTGAGTTCTGGGAAAGGTAAACAATAATTTGTGAAATTTCCCATTTTTTAAAATGTTAAGTTTGAAAGATTATCATAGTAGATGTGTTCCCTGAAAAGGATTGCTCTTCAAATGCCCTCACATTCAAAATATGACAAGAAACAGCTGAAATGTGTGTAGTCCCATATACACATTTCTGTGCGCAGTGCTTGGGACTCTCAACAGGATTGAGTCAATTTCTTATCATTTTTGTGATTACAAAACCTTACAGCACACACCAATTCTTATGTGCTATATAATGAACCATTCCCAATTGCTTTGAGACAGTTTCTTTCGCAATTCAATCTCATGACCAGAACTCAACTTCATCTTTAAGTCGACAATGAATCTAGGGTTCTTACTGATACCAAAGAGGGGATGTTTATATTTTACATCTTTTAAATGTGATTCCTGCTAATTGAAAACGTATTGGATATTCCTTGCTCTTTCATTCCCTCAGCATCTACCACAAGATTTTTTTTCTTTGTATAGTACATGCATGATGCCACAGACTCGCAGTTAAATGACAAGACAGAAAGCACCATGCACACTCAATATTAAACAAATTCAATTAGACTGCACCCTTTTCACAACACTTTAATGTGATAAATGTACTTAGTATCGCTGTATACACAATGTCTGTCTGGCCCATAATTGCTAATGCAAATTGGTGTTTCTCTATGTTCAAGACAATACCTGTACATCATGTCATGCTTTGTGGGAATTTAGTAAACTTTAAAGGTACTTCATCCCTTTTGCAGACTCACACAAAAATTCTGTGAAACTTTGCACAGGTCACAAGTTCTATAACTCCTATATAAGAAATGAAAATCTTGCTTTTGTCGAAGAGGGAGCTATTCAGAAATCAAAGCAAGTAACCCTCTAAAAATGATTTTAAAAATTATGCAATTTTTTTCTAGTCAGAAAAAATTAAATATTACCAAATTGTTGTTCATCCTTTTCACATCCGCACAAGTTTTCCAATTATAATTCATTTGTAATTTATCACATACACCAACTTCAAAATTAAGGGCTGCAAAAGGGATGAAGTACCTTTAAGAGGTATCATGTAAAATGTATTACTTAGAAAGGCTTATATTTTGAAAGGCTTCATGAATTGGAACTTTAGACTCTTTAGACATCAGTGATAAAGTGATGGACTTAAAGTAAGGTTACTGAATTCTAGCCAAGTCCCAGCTATTTAGTCCCATACTTTCCTGATTGCATCTAAGATAATAGTATGTCCCGGGAGCGTTTCATCAAGTGTTTTGTCAGTGATTTTTACCGACAACTGTTATAAGCTACTGAAATCCTTCCATCTGATTGGCTGAGAGCAAATTTGTCAGTAAAAATCACTGATGAAATGCTTGATGAAACGCTCCCCACCTAGAGCTTGGATGAGACAAAATATCAAGTAAAATGATACTTTTATGCAAATTCACAATTTCGTTATACAGTTCCATAATACTTGATAACATATAGGACATACCCTGGATTTTCCCATCTGTTTCATTACAGTATTTCTATGTCTATCTGTAATTGTACCTATGTTTTCTTCTTCCCTGTGTTCATAGGTAACAGTGATGCACTCCATGCAAGCTGGCTACATGGACAAGGCTCAGAAGTACACAGACAAGGCTCTCTTACAGATCAGTAAACTCAAGATCCTCGACTCCCATCCCATCCTATCATCGTTTCAACTCATGCTGTTAGAGCATATCATTATGTGCAGACTAGTCATGGGCCAGAAGTCGCTTGCAGTACAAGAGGTACAGAATACTCTTTAAAGATCTGGGCTGGTCTTGCATTAAGTCAGTATTTTACTTAGCATTTAGCTTAGCTGAGATAAATGGCTTAATTCTTATTCATAGTACATCCAAGTAGTTTACTTTAAGCCAAAATACTTACTGAAAGCCACTGTGACATCACAAGGCCAGTATAATATTATGCGCGATAAAGGCGTCACATTTAACAGGCACTTAATAATTTGCTTGTGCGCAGTTTATTATGACCTGCGTATGTATGAAAGCTACATGTCTGCCAAGCAAGGCTTAAAAAAATAGAACTGGCTTATGTCCTGCTAAGGAGATGTCTCAGTCTTAAGGTGAAATACTTAGCCAAAAGATACAACTGAACACCTTTGCTAAGTATTTTATCTAAGCTGAAGACGTGACTAGAATACTAATATTTTTGACGTAAATATTGAATTGAATACCGACACTGGACTCTTTGCAGCATTTATACAGCTTTCCCCATTAGATTGTTATTAGTTGGTATTAACTCTTACTGTGCCAAGGGGTTTTGCTTGTTTCAAGATTTTACCAAAACACAAACAGTGCTTACTTTTCAAATGCCTGCACATCTTTAACCTCGTATCATATCACAAAATATTGCTTACAAAATTTGTAGAAAACAAATTTCTATTTCTAATGATATCAAAATATTCTACTTTACTAAATATCATGCATGGAAATTACTGTCAAATAAGAATTACTTTCCTTTTAGTCCTTTATGTTTCTGTTCCTCATTTGTTTACAAATATTTAAAAATGGCCTTGGTGAGGTAACAATATATTCCTTGATCTAGAATGGTTTTACACAAGTCATAGAAGAATTCGATATACTTCTGTTAAGGGCAGTTTTATTTTCAATATCCTGTAAAAGTATGCGCCACTCAATATTATATATACAGACACAAAGTCCCTCAGGTGAATGGTGAATGCAGCATTATGATACATGACAGTCTCTTTGATTTTTATCGTTTCATGGTTCTTTTGTAAGTTCAAATTATGATTATGTTTATTGAGATGTGGAACTAGTTTAAACCCTTACTTTCCTCTCTTTTCTTTCTTATCCCTTTTTACCAGATTTCTCAAGCATGTCAAGTCTGTTCCCAGAACCCTAGGTTATTCAACTTACACAGAGCACAGCTTCACACGTTATTAGGTCTCTACTCAATGTCAATGAACTGTATGGAAAGCGCCGAGGCACAATTCAATACAGCATTAAGGGTAAGAAGGACAATCTGTATACTGGATATCTATAAGTGTTTAGGTGTAGGATCAACTCTTAATATTGTATGTGATCTAATCAGTTCATCTTTTTGTGCTGATACAAACTGAAATCTTTCAAGTGATTATCAAGTTCTTATGTCTGTAAAATGTTTACATATTTTCAACCTATATTCAAAGCTTTTATCTTTTGGGTAACAGAATCTAGTTGAAAAGTATCATTGTACACGTCTTAGCTAAACTTGGTCGAAATATTGTAGTTGGTTTTCAAGTTATTGTAAAGACATATTCAAATATTTACATGGCCCGACACAGATGAGGAGGGAAACTCATAGTGCCTCTGGGCGAACCTACAGTGGCAGAATCAACATTGGCAGGATCATAATTGCAGTGTTTAGATGCCTTGTAAGTAATATTTATTGTTTCATCATATGTTTATGTTGCATGTTTATCTTTTCATCATAGTTAACAACGCAAACAGAACTGTGGCAGTTCATCTCACTCAACTTGGCAATAGTCTACCTCCGGTCTGGCAGCAGGCAACAAGAGGTAAAAACCACTCGAGCTTTGTATTTAAGATCATTGCAATATTAATTTCTTGAAAACCACATTTGGAAATATGATTTAAAAACAGATATATAATTATGTAATGAGAGTGGAATATGAAGTTTTGTTAATGCAACTGCTGCAGATATAAAGATTGATTTTTATGATTTTAGGGGATGATTCATAGATTTTTAACTTGGTTTACAAAAGTTATTGCATAGAGTTATTGCACTGAATAGAGTTGAACATTCTGAATTCTTTATGTTCGAATTATGAAATATGTGTACTAGTATAAACTGTCATTGTAAAGTAATATTTTATCCTGTATGAAAATGTAGTATATGATATGTAATATATGTAACATAAAGGTTCAAAATCTCTGTAATGTTGTCCGACTGTAAAGGAAATGTGTACCAAGCATGGTACTGTCGTAAAAATGGTTCGAAATATAAAAATATGCATAATAGAGAATCTCTGTTGTCCGGGAATGTTTCTTTTAATCATTAATAATTTTCTTTGTCTCTTCCTGCAGTTATTATCACTGTTAGAGAGAGTGAATCCTGAAACGACACATATTCATGCGCACAGTCTCAAAGCTGCAGGTTTCTATGTCAAAGGTCTCCAAGCTTTCTTCCAAGCAAGATATAGTGAAGCAAAGTAAGATCTGGCAGAATACATCTACCAGGGTTGTCTTAGCTGTATTTAATATAATGCAGGATTGTGCCATGTCTGTTGCCACCTGCTTTCACAACCTGAGCTTATTGTTCTACTTAGGTCTGTTAAGTATTGAGAAGTCAGATAAAAGAAGAACTGGGGAATTTGTTTGTGGTCATTGTGGCTGTGACATGGAGAAGAAATGGCTTGGTGTCACAGCCTGAAAAGCACTATGTGAGGGGTTCACATATGATATTCTGACCTATTTTTCATCAATTTACAAACTGAGGTACTCAGGTAACCTGTCATTAAAAGCTATAAAACATGTATGTTAATCATCTCATCACACCATATACAGAACAGCTGCCATTTTGAGAAAATGTTTGATGACATTGTTTTATTTGGACCTAAAAGTCTTAAAGGGAAGAAGGTTCAGTTCTGGAATAATTTGTGAGCTTTCTCATTCCTTGTATGTTAGTATGGAAGAACATCATACTAGAAATGTCCCCTGAAAAGGAATGTTCCCCAAACGCCCTCATATTCAAAATACGACGAGACACAGCTGAAGTGTTCTGGCTGAATATTCATGCCACACGACATGCAGTCCCATATACCCATTTCTGTGTGTAGTGCATGTGCTTTTCAGCGAGATTGGGTCATTTTATTATTTGGTGATTCCAAAACCTCACAGTGTACACCAATTCTTGTGTAGACATGACCAAACTTCCCCAATTTCTTTGAGACAGTTTCTTTCACAATGTAATCCATGACCAGAACTCAACTTTATCTTTAAGATGGCACTGAGTATGTAAATTCTAAGGAATTATGAATTGTTTTTCTGACAATAAATACATGAATATGCATTTTATTTTGCAGGAGATATCTTAGGGAAACATTGAAGATGGCGAATGAGGAGGATCTAAACAGACTGACTGCATGTTCCCTGGTTTTGCTAGGCCACATATTCTTGTCATTAGGAAACAACAGGGTGAGATTAATAACTTGGGCAATTCCACAGAAAATGTTTACTTGCCAAAAATAACAAAATTGGTGATAACTCCATAAGTATGTGTTATATCATCACAAATTTAGTATCAAATAAACGAGCTCAATAAGCTCTTTAATTTGAACAGTAAAATAATAAAAGTGAAGTACATATAGGCATAATTTTCTTTAAAAAAAATCACTTTTCGGTCAAAATGTAGGAACATTTTTTGTCAAAACATCCAGTCTCATTATTTGAAACCTTAAGCTCTTAAAATTTGATTTTTTTTTTTTGTGGTGGTAAATTGTGATGAGTGTAACAAAGTTTACATATAAGAGGTTGCATGCCCGAATGAACATCCACAGTAATGCTATAGGTGGTTTATAAAAAGTGAACAAAGTGTCATGTCAGTTACGCACAAGCTGTCATGTCCATTATTCTCTTTTTTAGCTCTGGCAAGAAAATGTGTAATTTGAATGTTATACAGTATGTATTTATGTTTAGAGTATGTTTCTAAACTTCTGTTAATACCTAAATTAGATGCATTAACCCTAAACTAAATAAATTCTCAAACTGTTCACGCAAGTAAAAAATCCTTCTCCACTTTGTGTCATGTCTGTTACAGTTACAAAGATTGCATTTTCTCTTGAACTGTTCAGTGATGTACTGTGCTGTGTTTGTCCCTGATATTGAAATGTGTTTGATTCAGGTACTAAAGCAGGCTTTGGGACTTTTGATTTTGCTTGAAACTGTCTTGAATTACCAAAAATTGATCTGACTGTCATGTCTGTTAGTCAGGCTGGAATTGCCCACTTCAAACTCGCCTTTCTCTAACATTTATGCTATGTCAGTTTTGCGAAATGAATCCTAAAATTCCTAATACTCCAAATAACTCAGATTATTTGCAAAATAACTGATTAATGGAAGGGTCTCCTTTGTGCTTCAGTCATGTGTTTCTTCTGTAAAAATTGCCCAGTTTGTGATTTGTTAAGATAACTATATACCTTAACATTTTGTAACTTGACTATGACTTCATAATATATAGTTTACTATGCAAGGCTGTCCTGATTAAACAAGAAAAAGACCTGTTTCTCATGGATTTTCCCAACTTCAAATATTTTTGTTGACCCATGTCTTGATTAAATGAGCTCAATTTTACCTTTGGCTTCCAGATGAAGAGCAGGGTCCGTTTTCATAAAACTTGATATCAATAACAGCTTATAATGATTGATAAAAGCTACTGAAATTGTTGCATTTGATTGGCTGTGAGCAAATTTGTTATAGCATTGTTACAGTTGTTACTGACAACAGGTTTTATGAAATGGGGGCCCAGGGCTGTAACATAAAGTGCTATGATTAATTGTGAATATTTGCATATGATGAGTTGACACAACCATTTGCATTGTGTACACATTTTTACAGGAAAGTCAGAACATGGTGTTGCCAGCAATGCAGTTAGCAGGGAAGATTCCAGACATGCATATACAGCTCTGGGCATCAGCACTACTAAGAGGTATGTTAACTAGTTGTGCTGTTGTATCTATTGTAGGAAGTAATTTATAAGGTAACATCTCATATATCTTTAATAATCTTTTCTAATAGATTCCTACCCTCTTATGGTTTTAAGGGTTTATGGGTTGACAACTGTTCTGGACCATGTATGTGAATGAAGAAATACATAATTTTGCATTTTTCCTAGTAAGGACAAATTTTACATTTTTCCTAGTAAGGACAAATTTTACATTTGACCAAAGTATTGTCTTAGACCTCATTCTCATTACAAGGGTAGCGCGCGCTAGATCGCGCCACCTCTAAGGTGAGAATGTGACGACGTCGTTTCGGCGCCGTCCACGGAGGTCCACAGCGATCCCAAACTGGAACACCTCTGGGGGGTGGTCCAGAGAAATAGCGCGTGCCTATTCGCAGTTTACTGTGCAGAGAGTGTTAAGATAGATCGCGCTACCCTCTGCAGGTGTGAACCCGTGGACCTCCCTGGCGCACCCCTAGTCGATCGCGACGACCACTCCGGGGGATGTCTCCTTAAGACTTGTACATCATAAGCGTAAATCACTTGCTGAATTAAAAAGCAGATTGCAGTAGGGGCAGATTTTGATACCCTAAACAGGGAAAACCGTCTATATCTGATTTTTATACCATTAACGGCGATTTTATATCTTGCTTGGTATTTTACATCCTATTTGAGGATTACATCATCATCTTAGACCTCTTTTTAGCCAAAGAGGAACCATAAAAAAAAATTTTACCTTATTTGGGACACATTACCGAAATATATCCCCCCCCCTCCCCCCTCCCTTATCATCTCTGAGTTTGATACCCTTTTTCTTGAGTTTTGCTTATTTTTTTGCTTACTCTAACCACATAGCACCGGTTATGCGCTTATTGCTGAAAAGGTACCCTTTTTATCCGTTTTTGTGTATGTGGATGATGCCTGATGTACCGGCCTCAATGAGACAACCGCCGTGAAACCATAGAGTTACATACACACTAAACTGTGTATGTGACCATGAAGCTACAAAATGATGATGTAACTCTATGCGTGAAGCATAGTACATGCAGTACATGTAGAAGTACACGTGCGCTGTGTGAACGAATGACACGTGTGTTGTTGTGCTGTATACATTGAAGCCATACATGTACTGCATGTACTATGTTTGTGCCATAGACATTGAACGTGTACACACTACAGCATGCGGAGCTATAATTATAGGGCACACGTCACATTGTTCTTTGGCAATACACCAATGAAGTTTCTCCCCTTCACAGGTAATCGGTATAGGTTGGGGGCATAACAGAAGGTACTTTTTCGTGTGTACGGTAGTGAGCTGTTCCATCGACAGAATTATTACTCCCTCCGGAAATTCAATGTTTAGAAATGAATTTATGAAATATGGATGGCACTTCAGCACTTAAAAATGTGCCTCCCAACCCTTTGGGAACCATTGCCCACCTGTGGGTACCAAAAGGTGGGGACTTAAAGAGCCAGGGGAGGCGCCTATTCAAACCAAAGAAAAGACCCCAAATCCTTAGCGTAATATATATACGGATGGTAGGAATAACTGTCAATTTGTACATTGTACATTGATTCTCGGACCAGTGTATGTAAAAAAAAATGTTATTCCACCTCATTTACTGTTTTGTAATTTTTCTTTGCATGACAGATCTGTATCATATGTCAGGGGATCCAGTAAGACAAAGTGAAGGATACCAGATGCACAGTTCCTTCTCACAACAACTCCTCTCAGATCACTTCCAGTCCTCACAGCAACCTGAGCACAATCTCATACATGTGAGTAGAATGCCTGGCTATTATTTCTCCTTCTGAACATCATTATACAAGACAGATATCAAAATTCAACAATTTATTAAATCAAGCCTCCACAAAGTTACCGAATGCCTTTAGTTAATGTGTAGCTTAGTGAAATTTAGTAGCATGTAATGACTCTTGTAAACTGCATAGTTAGTGTTGAAGCCAAAAGTGTGGTCCGACTTATCTGAAAGTCAGTCTTGGTATTATTAGTCTTGAGGTAGCAGGGAAAGATCCCAAGTTGTTAAAATCTACCTTTGGGTGTTCTTCAAGGTTCAGTCCTTGGGCCATTTTTTTTCATCATTTATTCTGGTCCTCTTGCAAACATTGCACATAAGCATGGTAGAATGATTCATCTCTATGTAGATGACACAATTCCATTTGACTTGTCAGGGAGTGAGATATCTGCCATGCATCGTCTGCAAGCTACTGTAGAAGATCCAAGGTCATGGATGCTTGGTGATAAGTTTAAATTAAATGAGGGTAAAACAGAGTTTCTTGTAGTTGAATGGAAGTCACAGCATCGTTTGATAAGGGACCGTAATGTACTAGCTCTAGATGCTAATATTATATGTTTAGGCCTCCGTGTGATAGATTATGATTTTCTTAGTTTATACTCTCTTCACAAAAATGTTGTTACTGCATTAAATACAGTCAAACCTGTCTATAGCGGCCACCGAAGGGAAACGGAAAAAGTGGCCGCTATAGACAGGTGGCCGCTATAGACAGGTCGGCGGCCATTTTTATTTTTTTGCACATACACTGTTACACGCAACAAAGTTAGTGTACATGCATCCATATATATCACTTAGGAAAACAAGCTATAGATCAACAGATTTGACGTATGACATGTCATATGATATATACAGTCAAACCTGTCTATAGCGGCCACCGAAGGGAAACGGAAAAAGTGGCCGCTATAGACAGGTGGCCGCTATAGACAGGTCGGCGGCCATTTTTATTTTTTTGCACATACACTGTTAGTGTTACACGCAACAAAGTTAGTGTACATGCATCCATATATATCACTTAGGAAAACAAGCTATAGATCAACAGATTTGACGTATAACATGTCATATGATATATAAATGCTAAAATAATATGCTTTGTTGTCAATAAATGAGAAAAACAATAGATATACGAGCAATCTGTGTAAAATGAATTTTCCCTCAAATTACCACGTACGTACCACCCGCGGTAGACTGATTTTTATAGTCTAAAAACGATGTCTAATCATGCTTTTGCTTCCTGTCAAAAAATTACAATAATAAGTTTATCTTTTGAATAAAATCGTGCAATCAGTTTTCATTCAATAAATATTTGCCTTTTGAAGGGTTTAAAAGAAGTTTTAACTGTTTTTGAGAACAGGCGATAGAACTAGTAGAAGGTGCTCGCTTGCATTCGTCGAAAGTGCGAACGTCGACAATGGCCGGCCTGGATCGATCGCCGGTGGACGATCCGAGTCGAGTTTTCACGCCGTTTTTCAGCAGGACAATCATTCGTACATGAAATCGTTATTATTGATCTTTAAAAAAAATAATACTTGGGTAGCATTTTATTATTTTCACTTTCTAAAAAAAATCACTCCTTTATTATTTTTTTCAAAAGTTTTAACGCTTAAAATTTTTTTTTTTATAAATCTTTTAAAAATAAAAAATTATATTGAAGTGTACGAGCCTGCGCTATTGCGCAATGGCGATCAATATCAATGCAATGCCGACCGCTATAGCTTAGGAGAACAATACAACTAAAGTGCAGGGGATTGCAGCTGGATGGTGCGAAGATTATGTAAACGAACAATACTAGTGCTTAATTCTTACTAAAAAGACTTTTAATCTCTAATTAGTCGGCAATGTGGTGAAACTATTAGATCTTCATGGCCATTGTAGAATCTATTCACGACGTTTGTGTGAGAGTGTGACTGAGCTAGGACTCGGTAAACACATCGCGCCTATGGCAAAAACTACTTTTTTGTGCATGAAGCTACGGCTCGACTCGATAACAGTGGCCGCTATACGCGGTCAGATATTGTCCGAGGGATACATAATGGGTGGCCGCTGGCCGCGTTAGGCAGGTGACCGCTATATGCAGGGTCTACAACACAGTAATTTCCTGCGGGGGATTTTTTGGTGGCCGCTATAAGCAGGTGGCCGCTATAAGCAGGTGGCCGCTATAGACAGGTGCCGCTAAGACAGGTTTGACTGTAGTTTGATGAAAGCACCTAATGACTTACAAAAGATGTATATATATATATATATATCTATTTATTCCCTATTTGGACTCCTGGGGTGGTATTCTGAGCATCATTTTATCTCTAAATTTTTTTATTTTATCTTTTTGTATTCTGAGACCACATTTTATCTCGGATTTTATCTCATATTTTATCTCAATCTCCTACCTCTTGCGTGCCTATCCAATGTTGTACGCATGATACGCACAACTTTAAACGCTTACGCCAATCATATTTGTGGGAAAGATAAAATAAAACTTAAAATAGGATAGGGGCTATTTTATCTCTAGGATACACGGTGAGTGCGATATATTTGGACAAATATAATGCTAGTCGTGCAATCAAAATAAACAAAAAGATACTGAGTATTGACTAATTTCTCAAGCAACATTCTCATATGATTATCGAATTCTATTACAAGTTTTTTGCCAACTAATATCACACTTGCAATAATGCTTGTGATGGTCTTCTAAAACCTCGGAAAGTACCCTAGTCGTTTTCATGAAATCCTAGCAAAAAGCGCGATTGCGCTTTGATGCACGCGAATTGAAAATTGTCAAAATAGCGCATTCGCGCTCTCTATCCCAAGAGACTGGCAGAGAGCAATTCTATTGGCTGAGCATGATGAAAGTGAAATTTAACGACATTTGTTATTGGTTAAGGCATCATAAATGGGCGTGTCTTAGATGAGATAAAATCTCGCTGAAATGGTTCTCAGATTTAAAAATATTTTAAGGGGATTTTATTTCACTGACTTAAAATCTCAGATTTTATCTGAGATAAAATGAAGCTCAGAATACCGCCCCTGCTCTCGGTATTAATAATAGGAATTCAAATTGTCAGCCGTTACAAAGCTGTATGAACCTTACTTTTTTTTTTTTTTTTTTTTTCAGTGGACGGATGGACCTATTCCCCCTCATCTCCTCCAGACAGAAGGGGCAAGCACTAGTATCTTGTAGCATTCCAGCACTAAAGGCCAGTCGTCACCCATTTAGAATCCTTGAATCATGTCTGTCTTTACGACAACAGAGAATAGACTGTTCAAATGAGACAATGGACTCGCGGCAAAGCAGACATGTAATGGTTCAAGACGTCTCAGTCGCTGGCAAATGTGCATCTTCGAGATGAAGGCCCTGTCTGAGATCTAGGCCTTTTTTCATCTTGGAAAGTATATTACCTAGCCAGTGAAGACTGCGATACGAGAAGGAACTTTTCCTTTGTCCACCTGATGCTCGACCAAGATCACGAGCTCATTCCAGTGTTTGTCAGGTGGAAAGTTGGATGAAAGAAAGAGATAATGCCAATAACTCTGCAAAGGTAGATGATGAAGCAACTTATCATCCCTTAAGTGATGTGGAAAGATCACTGTGATTTGTAAGCCAGTGCCATCATGAGACCACACAGTCACAGTTGGAGAAGAGGGATAAAGATCAATTACTCTCTGGGTGTTGACAAGAGAGGGCAGCAGAACAGCATTCTTTGGCAGATGACATTGAGAAAGTTTTTCTTGATTGCATTCAATATATCTTTTTATTTGTAATGGTGGCAATGCTTGAGGGTGCATAATTCACGTCAGCAAAGTGAGCATGGTAGAATATGTTAGGTTGCGTCTTCTCACCTCTTTCTGTGATTAATATTTTGTGTAGATGATATGAAATAATCATAAATTGAAAAATTCATATTTTAAAATTTCCACGTCTTTACAAACTATTCATTTCTAAGTTTCAAGTCGCAAATGTGCTATAAAATGTCATTGCATTAGCATGATTGTGAACTATGCAACACAGGTCTAAGAATAATTCACCACCCCCTCCCTTTTAAGGGTTTTCTTTTAAGTTCTCCCCCCCCCCCCCCACCTTGTTTAAAGTATTATGTCTTCTTAAAATGTGATGAAGTGAAAGTGGTAGATGAATAGAAAGCTTTTGATATTTCATTATGAAACACTGAATTCAAGTGCAATCTGTAACAAAAGCAACAACAGAGGAGCCCCCAAATAAGCTTGTGAAAAGTGTTGCATTTGATAAAAAGATTATTAATGGCATGCAGCAAAATCACAGTATATGAATAATATAATATTGTATTGAAGAAAAAAAATATACCCACAAAGTTGTTTGAATATTTTTAAAACTTACTTTGTGTATATTTATAAGAAAGGAAAGTTTAATCAAGAAAAATTTTAATTAGATATGATAATTTTGGCATCCAATAAAAGTGATAATTTGAAATAATATAAAAGCAATTATTCAACTCTGTAAAATTATAAAATATGGCAGTGTTCCAAAATTCAGAGAGAAAAGTCACAAAAATGAGAACATGAAGCTATTCCCATTGGTTATTTCTAATATTTTTTCTGTATTGAAAAAAATGATCGCTATGAAGAGAGATTACGAGAAGGGCCATTTCAAACTGCCAAATATGAGGACCAGTGGTTTGTTTAAGCTTCAGAAATAACTTGAAATATTTGAAGTTTAACTTCCCTTTGTCAAGAGTAAGCTATTGAATGTATAACAATAAAAGGAAAGAAAGAGAGAGAGAATATCACCTTCTAAACATGTCAGGCATTGCCACAATCTACAGTAAAGGAAATAATTTTACCCCTAATTATTTCTTCTTTCTCTAATGACCTTGTGGAATAAGCAGGCAGGGAGGCTTTCAATTTTGTTGTGGAGCAAAAGCATGAAACGCATAAAAATAAATATTTTCTAAGCTTTTTAATTATGAATAGAAAGCATTGCTTTTGAAATGTTTCAAATTTTTGTACCATTTTTGTATATCATGGGATATGTGAATATCTCGAGGAAAAAAAACTAAAAAAACATGCCTCTTGTATTGCGTATCTTTGCAATGATACTAATACTCCTAGGTTGTCAGAAATAGTATTCTGTATATATTGTGTAAATACCTGTAAACTATGTAAATATTTAAAGAACTGAATCTCGTTTTTGCTTCTTTTTGATTTTTATATTTAAGAAAGGAGCAATTTGTCTTTTTTGCTGGTTAATTTAGAATGTCTAGACATCAATTTATGAGAGAGAGAGAGAGAGAGAGAAAATCATTCCTTGTTGATATTTTGTTTATATGTTGTTTGTAAGTCTATTCATTGTATCACTTTTTGCATTGTTGTCTTTGTTTTTAGTTTGTGTGTCTTTACAAATTTATTGGTTCATGTCAGAAAAGAATTGTAGGCTCCTAAAGATTATTATTGTGAGTGTGTGTATGTGTGTGTGCATGTGTACAAGCATGAGAATGCTTAGTACAGTCAATTCTTTGTCATTGTGGGGAATATTATTTAAGGCTACATACATGTATTGTTTGCAAATTTGAACAAATTATTTATAAGGTCCTGTTTTTTGGAAAGCTAAACAATACATAAAAATGGAGAAATGATCAGTAGAATCATATCTGTAGCTCTACAAGGCTGCTGTATTTCTGAAGGACACATGTTTCATGCAATTTGAAATTGATGGAAACGGTGCTGCATACATAATAAACTGTTGGTTGATTAAGAGTATATGTTCTGAATTCATCGTTACAGGAATTCTGGCAACTTGTTAAAGGAGACATCGTCTTCTTAGAGCTAGAAAGGCGTGAGCTCGTATCATTTAACACACATGCCCTTCTGGCTATCAACAAATGATATATTGATTGAATAAATAATTGGTAACATTTTGTACATCCCAAACAAACTATCATTATAAAAGCCAACTATCATAAAGATATTTAATTCAGTGTAACATTATGATGAAGCCATACTCAATTTGTTGTAATAATTTTACAGTGGCTTACCTTTTTAGAATGTTATTGATTCATCACATTTAGTTGTACACATGTATTGAATTTGATTGCTATGAATTGATCTTTATCTTCTTTTGGTTTGCCTCAATTGATAATTGCCATTAAGTACCGAAGTGATGACGTCACAAAAAGCTATTTTTTCATTTTGACATTTTTTATACCATATCTCAAAGGAACATGGTGAAAAAAATCCAGATCCCAAATTTTATGGCAATGGCTCATTGGGCCCCGAGATATGGCCGCATGAATACCTCCTTAGCCCCATTGAAGTCAGTGTTAAATTGGCCTGGTTCTAAACTGTTAAGAACCAGGCCAATTTACACCGACTTCAATGGGGCTAATTAGATATTCATATAGCCATTCCTTGGGCCACCATGAACTGATTCATGTCAAATTTGATGTGTGAATGTTTTCCATTATGCTCTACCTAAATATGGTCATAAAAATACTGAAATACAAAAATCAAAATTTGATGACGTCACACTTCGGTACTCTATTAAGAAACAAATAACACACAAACATTTAGATCCTTATCGTATTTTGGTAAATTGCCCCAAGTGATAATTGCTGAAATGAGACAAATAACAGGCAAACATTGGGATGTTTAATCAATCTCTATCTGTTACGAGCCAGAAGGTCTTTAAATCTGTGTTTGAAAGATATGAGTTAATGCCCTTCTCGCTCCGAGCAGACATCTAGAATAGCGAATTTTCACTGAAAACTTGATGAAAATAAAAATTGTTTGAACATCCCTTTGCTTAAATGAAATTTCGACTAAATATGTGATAATCTTGAATAAAGGTTATTATTTAAATGTCCCTTGGACCACTTCCTACCTTGAAATTTGTGGAAAATTATTTCATTTTTTTATCTTCATTTGATAAATTGTCCCATCTCTCAACTCTTTGGATATTAGCATGTTTATTTTGCCAAATATATGTTTCTTTCTTGTCTATTGTACATGTACACACCTTGACAATGTTTTCATGGAAAATTGTTTTAAATCAATTTGATAGTTGATGGATATGACTTTTCAATGAAACGTAGCTGATGAATTCTGATAAGAAATCAAAGATTTTGGTGGCTTTTTTTATTCTATTAAATATTTCACATCAACCTATCTACGTGTAAAATGCAACAGGTATTGTACAATTTGAGCACAGTTTTTAAATTGGTGACAATATGTCAATATTGATGCAACATTGTGATGGTAGACAAAAAACAATGATAAATGAACAATTCTTTGAGGAAAATTCCTTTGCTTCATATATATTCAGGCACAGATGTTTACTTCACTTCTGTTTTGCCTCTATGCACATATTGAGGATTATTTTTAAAGAACCATCTAAAATAGAATATCATTGAAACTTCAAAATATTAAAATATTGTTTTGAAAGGACATATTTAGTTAGAGTACCACTGTTACAAAATCAGAATAATTCATTTTTTTTAAAAGAACTATTTGCAGTAGAAAACTATTGAGACAGCAAAATATTGGGAATTTGTTTTGAAAAAACATGTTTATTAGAATACTACATGTACTATTAAAAACAACAAAATTAGAAAATTTAAAACATGAACTTTCTTTGAAATGCGGACAATCTAATTTTGGAGCTAATGTTCCACCCCATAGGTGTAGATGATAGAGCAATATTAATTTATTGCCCTCTAAGTTTTAACAACACAGTCATTTATCTTTGACTTTATAAAGGGAAAACCAAAAGCTTGAAAAGCTTGATTAAAAAGGAGGAAGATATTTTCTATTATTTGTCATGTGATACTATCATACTGTGAATTCGGCTGAAAAATATACATTTTGAAGTCTGTTGATGGATTGACTTTGAATAAGTGACATTTAATGGTGAATCATTGAAATCATATAAATCTATACTACTGTATATTAACTTTAAAAAAAATACTTCATGAAGTAAACAATATTTGGATACTTGACGGATAAATAGTATTACTTATTTGGTAGTGAGATTGTTAATGAAATTTGAATTTGTCGGCTGTTATTCCAGGTTGAAAAGTCTCGATTTCAGCTATTTATACTCTTGCGATTGAACAAGGCATGAGTGACAGTAAACTGGAGCTCCTAAATAGCGCCATCTTTCAACAGGATTTGATAAGTGTCTGTGCCTCGCATTTCCCATCATGCCCCATTCTAGTTTGTAAAAGCTTAGAATGTACCTGCACACAATTTTCCACAATGCCAAGTCAAAAATAATAGTTTGAAATATAAAAGATATTTGTCAAAATTCAAAATAAAATGCAATTAGTTTTCAAATTATAATCTTAATTTAGCAATCACTGTAAGATGGTGCTGTTCAAGTTCTGCCAGTTTAATGCCACTTTAATGAAAAACAAAAGTTTTATGTTTTTCAGCTTCATATATTTCTTGTTTGTTTTGTTTAGCTGTCATTCTCACCGTTCGCCCTGTTTTGTTTATCATGTTTTGCCAGGGGTTTAATATGTATATCAGAAATAAAAATGAAATGGTTTGAGTGGCATTTGAAGAGATGTCATATCTTCATTCATATAATTATTTATTTACGTATTGTTAGTTTTTGTGTACAGTACATTTATGTAAAATAAAAGGGATGAAAAGAAAGATAAAAACACAGAAAAATTGTCTTACAGTTTGATATGTGACAGTTAATATCGTATGATTCTTTTGAGTTTATATCCTACAACTCTTTCGAGTGGTGAAAATTTCTGCAGGAAGCTTGTTGAATATAAAACAGTTCATGTGTAACATGTGTGAAAGAGACCTATCCGTTAGAAGCATACTTGAAATCTATTTATTTAATATATCATATAAATAATTTAAATATATTTAAATATCAAATATTTCACCTTTATTTGTAATGAGAGAATAATTTTGAAAATTGAAAGTTTAAAGATTGACTTGTTCTTACTCAATTTTATTATATTTTCAAAACGATAGAAATATATACCTTTATTTTGACAGTAGAACTATTTTGACAGAACTATTTTTCAATAGGTCCTATTTATCATGGATAAAACTACCAATTAAAGTGAAAGCTAAAACCATAGCCTAGAAGAAAATGTTTTGTACATCAAATGAAATATATTATTTAACCTTTGATGAAAAAAAAATTGTCCAACGTGGTTATGAAGGAGTTTTTTTTTCGTTAAGTATTAAATCGTCTAATGTAAAAACAAAACAAACCAAATGAAAAAGCAAAAACACCACTGTGATTAATGTTTAGTATTGCCCCCAACCCCAACCCCCCCCCCCCCCACCTAGAAAAAGTATTGATTTTCGTAAAGAATTTTATTCTTACCCCGGAGCAGATTAATACTAAAATCATAGATATTATAACCTTTGCTCCCCATAACCTTTTAAACTAATTTGTCAATTATTTATGGAAAAAATAGATTTTTCGTTTAGTGCTTGAAAAAAGGAAAAAAAAAGTTTGGGGTTTTTCTTTCGTTTTGTTCCTGTCATTTGTTCATAAAGCCGTTTATAAAACGCATTTGGGGTAAAGGGTAAAAATAAAAGCTGCAGATTTCACTTCTTAGACAAATTTCACCCCACAGTTTATTGATCATGTTAATGTACGAGGCACAGTAGAGAATATTTCGTCGTCATGAGCCCCAGTAATAGCCTCCCCCCACCCCCACCCCCCCCCCCCCCCTCCGCCTTCTCAATAGCCTATATAACGCATTACTTGTCAAACGAGTATATACATGACCTTTACAAAATTAAGTCGATTACAATATACCGGGGCAAAATACTATCACGTGACTACTTTGCATAATTCAGGGTGTGCCTCTAATGAACAATTACAATCTGCAGGGTGATTATTACATTTGTTCATTCTTGCGTATATTTGTAGCTTAACTATATATAATCATTTGGATAACCATCATGCATAATTCATGAATGTTTGTTGTTTTCCTGCTGACTCAGCCAATTATGGTTTGTCTTCATAACCCCCGAGTGTGTGAAGAGGCACTTGGCATGCAGCCAAAACAATGTTACTCCGCAAGGGAACTATATGATTTCAAGTTCAGTTGGATCTTCTCACCACTACTAGCTCATCAGGGATGCTCCACTGACGAGCTCCGATGATGTATCAACATATTTTTCCATTTTTACAACTTTTCATCGCCCAAATTGATATTCCACATACTATGCATATTGTGTGTAATAGAGATGCAAGAGGATAAGTTATGAAGATAATTATGAATGGTCATTAATACACCCCTTTAATGCTCCGATTGACTTAAATTAGTTAACATCTGGTGAAAGTCGTCAAAGTCGCTTGATTTTCAAGTTCTTAACACCAACCGAATGAAGTGGAATAACTATGATGATGATTATGACTAAAAGGTCATTGACCTGTAGTCTAGGTTACTAATGCATGAAACACTGATAATGTACAGAAGCACTTAGCTTCATATGAAACTTGTGTCGCTTTTAAGAAATTAGTGAATACGTATTTTGGCTTTGTAGGAAGATCTAAAAATGCATTTGGATATTTTCCAGATGATTATGAAGATATATATGATTGCTTTACCTGCTTTTTCAAAGGAAATATTCGTATTAAGCCAATCCGTATTATGTCGAACACTTCTTTGGTGTTCGGTTATTCAGTGTATAGGCCTTGCATGCACAGTTTTAGCACTTCTGATTTTCTATAATACTTAATCAAATTCATTTTATATATCCATCTCCTAACGTAGTCCATTCACATAATAAGCCTTTATAATATACTAGTACTCTCATTTTCACAATGATTATATCCCCAATACTGTTGTTCATGTATACAGTGGCTGATGTATATAGGCACTATACTGATAATCATTCCCTGGCAAAAACCAAGGCCCGTGCAAGAATATTACATTTTCTTGAAGATCAGAAAATACCCTCCATATAGCTAGTAAAGTGGCAGCAGAGTGACTTGCCTTCTCTATAATACTTCGAACTTCATGAATAGTTATAGTGCATGAATCTAGAATTTGAAATTTTGGCGGGAAAGCTATATGTACGCACAAGTCAAGGCAGGCAGTCGAGTCAGACAATGTCCTCTATTTTGAGAGCTGCCCTCGAATCTGAAAACAATTTTCTAATGATTCAAATCTTTTGCAACTGGAGGCCTGCCTCCATAATGACCTGAATTGTCTGGTGATTATCCGACATAGCAACAAAAAAGTATGCAGATGGATTTTATCCCTAATACATGGAGATGATGTTGTATCGCAACAGGTCTTTTTGTTACCAGCTTTAGGCCTATAGGTTTCCTTCAAACTCCCTCTATATAAAATTTAAAACACTCCCTGTGGTGTAAAGCTCTCGTCCAGTTTATCATGTTTTAATGTACAATGTAATCATTTCTAAAGCTGATTTTATGATCCGAATGCCTTCCCAGTGATTGCCCAACATAGCAGCAAATAACCGCCTGATCATAATGGCTATATCGCTTGTCGTCAGTGTATGGTCCTTGGAATTAACGTCCATTAATTGGAATACATCACATAATAAAGCAGTTTATAACACCCATGTTTTGGCATTGAACATCTGAAAATATAGGCCTGTTATATCAGATGATTATAAGCCTATAGACCTAATACCGACAACGACCATTGTTATTTTTTGCTGTCTTTATCATATCGCTTGTCAACTTTCCACGTTGGATTGATAAATGAAATGAATTGAATAGAATTCTCAGTATCACTTTTCTTCATGAGATTCTGTTAAAATCTCAGTACTTGCAAAATCATCAGTTTTTTCTGCAGTGAAATACATTGGTTACTACTGGCGGGGGGGGGGGGGGTCAGCTTTTGACACATATCTTTGCTGTTTTGTCTATTATGATGTTATTCGCATGCAGTATATCTTGGAATGACAAAGATATTCATACCTCCATTCTTAATGCGAGAGATGAAAGAAAAAGAACTTGCTGCATAATAAATTGAGCTTTTTTTTCGTCTCAGTTAGTCTTGTCACCTGTCAAGATCAGTCGAATGGTTTCTTCGGTAGAATACAAACTAAACAGTATCAGGGCCGCGGAAGCGGGCGAGGGGGAGGGGGCTGCCCCTACTTGTTGATGTCAGTAGACTTGTGATCATACCGAGTCATTGCAATGGATAATGCTCGTTCGCATGCTCAGCCCACCCCGCCCTGCGCCCCTGCTATTTTTTTTTTTTTTTTTTTTTTAGTGCACTGCCATTTTAAGCTTCAAACTTGGGTATATATATCTCCATACCTGATTATTTTCTTTTACATTGACGTTAGGCCTATACTATACGCCAATGGTTTGTGAGAAAGATATCCTCAAGAGCTGCGTTTGCCCTTGTAAGGAGTTTTGAATGATTCCTTGTAGTGAGTCCGTCAAATAAGTTGGGGGTATAGTTTTATGCCATACCCACATAATATATGACAGCATGGGGACATAGTTATGCAGAGCTGAAAAAGCACAGCCCCGAACGATATCCGATAGTGTATGTATATTTGTTTTATCAAAACCTGAATAAATCACTGATATAATATTATAACGGCGGTGCCATGTCATCATACTTTTGAGGAGTCTGTACTATACATGCCACATTCTGCCTTGTGATATATATTGATAAAAAGAAACTGTCAACCAAATCTCGTTATGTTGCCTGTGGAAGTGAATATTTGAAATAGCCTGCAGCTAATGAATCAATTTAGGCGGTACTGCATTTCAGTTTACTTTGGGCTAATACCTTAGCCTTGGTGTGATATAAAATAATACTGGTAATGGTATCACATTATACTAATCATTGAAGTGCGGTATTTCCAAAATAGGCCTGATCAATAGCTATACACATTTTCTTGCCATAAAACTTCATAGATCCAAACTTTGTGGCAATGGTAATTGGTATTGAGTATTCCAGTAGGTCATAATATCATCATTGATATATAGTCTACATTCGCAGTCGCATATGTTACAGTGAACTTGTCATCACTTTTCACTTATCACATCTGGGATTCTTATGTCACCGCGATAAACAAATTTGTTTACTTAAAAAAATGTTGAAAGTTACAAGTTTTGGTCAAATTGGGTCGATCGCCGCCCTATCATGGGAACTTTGAGAAATGTTTATCAACAGTATAGTCTCTATTGGCCAGGTGGACAGTCACGTGACGAGCCGGGCGGATGTGTACTAGGAAGATTGTTTACTTGTAAACAATTTGTTTTGGTTAGCCCTGAGCACCAGTGCGGGCGACCCCTACGGTAAACAACAATCTGAACCTTCGCCATTTTTTACGGAAATTGAGGTCGATGCGGACAATGCGAGGAATGAGAAAGTTGCTCTGACTACTCATGTCGTGTTTGACTTCGCTATTGCCTACATATTAAAATATGATATCTTTGGAAATTAATATGGGATATGATTTTCCTTTCCTATCGTGTTGCACTTGAATCGTGATATTGTCAACTTTCCATTTTGACGACCCCTCGTACACGGGATCCTCCACTATTGGCCGGAGATTTGAATATCACGGGGACTCCGAGGTCATTTGTAACCCCTGCGCAATTTCATGTTTTGAACAGGTAACAACTACCATGTGAAAATTGTTAACGGTGTATTTTTTTGTAAATTCATGTGAACCGTACAAATACATTCATAATAACTGTTTAGTACATAATAAGTGTCCGAAATGATGCAGATATCTCAAAATTCATGACGTGTTTCCCCTCCAGCTCTCCATGGAAGTGGCGATGCGGTAACCCCCTTCGAAAATGAGCATCGGAGTTTGAATGAAAGTACGGATAACTTCTGAAAAACGTTACATATTTTTGAAATGTACGTTGATATGATGAAAAAGAATGGATAAATTCGATCTAATAACTAATGTTTATCTAACCAGTACTTTAATTCTCTTGTATTTGAATCATGGAAAGAGATATTCAGTGAAGAACAGATAAATAATTCTACGTGAAGCGTCAATTTGTGTGTATGTTTTGTGTGTAGGAATATCGCGCGCCACGTTTTACTAAAGAAGTGTATGGGAATAATACGTGTGTGTATCTGGGGATTTTTTTTTCGGTAGAGCGTGTGAACAACGAGCATGTGTGCAAGTTATAATACTCGCCGGGTCATGACAAACTACCTACATATACATCACTACATGTACAGATGTACGAAAGAATGAATCTCGTTGATTGCACACTACTGCAGGGGAACATCTTAACTTTTTAGTTCTACCAGTATCAGAATTTAGCACACTATGCCTTTCACCAGTTTCCATTGGTTACCATATTTATAGCCACTTACTAGTCTTGGGAGATGATTTCATATTTCTGATTAACTTAAAGTTAAACTAAAGTTAAAGTACATGTAGCATGTTGTAGGCTGCGTAGTCGTAGAGAATTGAATAATAAATTCTAGTTTCCCATGACTAGGCCTAGATAGATTTTTTTTTTAAATGAGGGGGTTCCAAAACCACTACAGAGTTTTACATGTACATGTACATGTATTAAGATGCTATGGATTCAATTTCACCAAAATTTTGAAAATATAATTTCTTTTGTATCCACTTGAGAGACTCGATACAACTTACAAGTTCAAGTTGCACTATAAAATGATTTTTTTAATAAAAATTTTATTGGCTAGATTTCCTCTTTATTTTTTATTTCGTGCCCAGTGAAAAAATCTAATTCAAAGAAAAAAAATGGAGCTGGGTTGACATAAAAAAAGGTGGGAGGCAACGAGGAACTAGGAATCAATTTATTTTTAAATGAGTAAATGAATGGGAAATGCACTACGAAAGGTCCTACATTTATTAATGTTCATGTATCTCTGTGTTATAAGATCCAAAGTACTGAAGGTTATTACACTTGCGTCATTTAAAAAATGAAAACCCTGTGGTTACTGCGGCATAATATTTGAACAAGCCTTAAACGTGATGAAATAAATTCCAGGACTGTTAAACTGATTTTGTCTCAAGATTTTAATTATAAAGATTAAATCAAATAAGTATTCTGAAATGTCTTTTTTTTTACTGTTATAAATTGTATTCTATTTTACATTCTAATTGATTTGATTTAATCCCAATCACTTGAGAAGTTCAGTCTTTGCATGCCCTTTTCATGCAGTCTGACTCTGACACACACATGTACTTGATTTATGGTAAATTTAGAATAAAACTTGAAAGACAGTAGTTTATATTTTATCATAGGATGCGCAATGGGTACGGTAATTTATGACAAACGTGTTGCTGGTGGTACGGTCAGAATAAACAACAGACTAGACCTGGTAAAAGAGAAGGTGATTAGCATCTATTTTTTAGGTAACGTGCCATAGATCTACATGTATTCTAATATTTGTATGTCAACAATATTCCCCAAGCAACATTATCGGAAGATCATCAGATTGAATTTCAAGGTGTAGTACTGGTTATCATACTCTTTGGTTTTAATGTTGCATTGAAATTACACAAGTCAGATTATCAAGAAAATCCCAGCAAAAACATGTTTGTGCTTACTAAAGCATGCGCAGGGTAACATACATGTACATGTAGTCGTGTACATGTACAAAGTATAGAAATGACCCACCGCAGAGAATTGCAGGAAATGATCTTGTTGGCTGAACAGATTGAGAGTGAAATCTAACATTTGCTATTGATTATATAATTGACATGAACTAGAGGAGATAAAATAGTGCTTAATGCTTTTTAAAAATACTGATTTGATATTTTTTAGCATTATTTTATCTTACTGACTATAGAAAAGAATTCTTAGGAGAAATAAGAATATATCTTAAGAATTAATGTTATAGGGAACAAACTACTGGGGACATCGACTAATTCCTTTTATTTTGATGTCGTAATTTTTATAGTGTGATATACAAGTGAAAGGTGGATTTTTTGTATAATTTGCTGTACTGCAGCGCTTTATGACTTATCGTAAAAAGTGAAATTTTCTCTCTGCAATTCTTATTACCGTAATATAATTTTTAAGATCTCTTCTTTTTTTTTGGGGGGGGGGGAGGTTCTGGTTCTAAATCACTCACTGCTACTGTGTATTTTTCAGCTGGAAATCGGCTCTCAAGCAAATAAAAAATGACAAACATAATTCCGCACTTAAATGGCACTAAGAACTTTCTTTTCCATGTGCTTCCTCCATAGTTGTAGGTAAATTGTACAGTGATCAGAGTGTGTGGATGCATGCTGTGTGTGGACATATTCGCAATTAATGTAGGCCTACATGTTAACAGAACGTAAGGAGAGATGTGCAAATAAAAATCCTTCTGCCATTAAAAAAATGAATGAATACCATGGAAGAATGTTTTCATATTGGTGATTTTAATCAGTATTTTATGCATCTGGCTCTATACATGTACATGTCCCTTCTAAAAAATTAAGTTGTATTATCCAAAATTGTTAAACATGTACATGTACACCCCTCCCCCCAAAAAAGAAAACAACAAACCAAAAAACCCACACTTTTATTACATCGGGTGTCTGGACTGATTTGAATTTTCATTTTTCAATGAAATGTTGAACAAGTCTACATGTGCACAAGACGTTAATCTACATTTGCCACTCTCCACCCAGGTGTTAAATGGGAACCCGGTAGGATGCGAAAGTTAATGTCGTTTGTTTAGCAATTTGAGCGTCACTGTACTGCCCATTGCTGGAATACTCCCCGGAGAATGTGCATACATTGTGTGCAGGCATGCCAGTATCCGATCACCGGGGTAATAATATCTCCTTTGTAAAGTGCATTGATATAACCTTCAGTTATGAAATGCGCTATATAAAAACTACCTATTATTATTAAACTGTATCTTTGTGTGAATGCTCATGATGTACATTATATTTATAGAATATGGACATACTTTCCCCGATTACTGTAAATGCAGAAATATTTGCGGTACATTAATTTTCGCAGATTTCACGTTAATTTCAGCGGGCGTGAAAATTTAGAACTCACGAAAATATTAGCCTGATTTCCTATGCGGGTTTGAATTGTGCGCTTCAGCACATTAATATGTGTGTGTGTGTCCAACTCATTTTGGAGCGCGTGTTTGTAGTTGCGCATGCCGTATGCATTTGAATGGACTGCGTGTGTGTAAATTAATTAAAGGAGTGGGTGTACATGTACATACGAGCGTGTAATTGTTCAGCGCGGATTTAAGAACCTGCAAATATGTTTTGGGGTCGCTCAGCGAGAAAATTTAATCGCGCGAAAATAACAGCGTTACAGTAGTAGTGCATGCTTGGCATGAAACTTATAAAAGTAGTCCTACATGTACATGTAAGCTTATTGTATCAAATGAATTAAGGATGAAATAAAATTTAAACTAGGCGGCTGACAGAGATTTTGTTTCACACGTCACTCCTACATGTACATTTATGCTCAATATTTTGTTGGTCAACCCCTCAAATTCAGTTAGAGCCTGCTGATACATTTTGTACATGTATGTATGTTTCATAATTTAGCCATTCATGTGAGTGTGTGTATGTGATGAACATGTTACATGTACATTACAGAGTCAAATTAGGCCAGACATTAATTATCATATGACGTTCATGATGGCTGATTTAAAAATAACTCCAGGAAGTTGGATATTCAGATTTAGCAGATTAGATGCATGTCCTCGTCTCTTCCAGCAAGATACCTAGTTTTAAGTCATGTCAATGTTGGTTGATTGAAGGATTGTTCAAACCGTATTTAGGAATCATATTTGATGTTATCTTTAATGTTGTCAGTGTAGAGTAACATCTGGGAAAGAAAGGAGATGAGTTACGGATAGTTGGACTTTCAACTCGTAAATCGTATGAATGTTGGTATGCCTGGAGAAAAAAGCTTTTTTAAATTGTATTCAGTGATGTCATATCTTGGAAAGAATGATGATGAGTATATAACAGCTAATGCACCCTTGTAGTCTGGACCTCATCTTTGTTTTTTCCCAGTTATGGCAGTGAATTAGACATCTCAGAGCCCATTGAACCATGACTGATCATGCTCTGTGTACGTGATCAATTATTGACCTAACTGCGTTCCCAAGGTGACCTGTTGATGACGTCATCTTTAAAGTAGCATTCCTCACTTACACATGCACAGACATTGTCACATTAGTCTTACATGTAGTTTGTATAGCCTAGGTAAATTGTGTGTGTGTACCTACATTGTAAGATCTGTACCATACATTCTCAGTGTATGTGTTTGTGTGTGACTCGAGTTGGACGTTCAGATGCACAATATCTGTGTGGGGACAAACATGCTAAGACTGAAATGGAACTTTAATAACTATTCCTGAAGGTGTGTGTAATTTCATTGCGCAGTGATATGCTGTGTGTGCAACTGAGACAAAATGTAGTTGCAGCATTTCCATGGTGGCCTACATGTATGTTACTACACCAAGCAGCCTATATGTATAACCCACTATCTTTTCAAGCTATTTTGCCTTCTAAAGAAAATTTCCTTTGTCCTGCTTTCCCTTTGTGTCCACACAGTTAATGATTCAATACCCCATAGCTGACCCTGGCCATAGTGTTACACCCATACAATGAAGCAGGGGTAGTGCCATTATAAAACATGTACATGTTATTGCAAGTACATGCTTACGGTCATACATGTACATGTGTGTACTGAGCATACAGTTGTATATGCTCTTGTAATTTTAGCTCAACTGGACATACTATTCATGTAATGTATGCTTGTAGTTACCAAAGTATCACTTTAGAGACATTTTCCTGAAGGATTTACAACATGTACTTGTACACATACATGTACATGTACAGGATTTTACTTAGTACATACAGTAGTATATAATTAATGTAGGGTTTTTTTTTAAACTGATTTTTCTTTTTTTTTTTTGGAAAGGGGGGGGGGGGGTAGTCACAAAGGCAAAATGTATCCTACATGTACATACAATGTATGATATGTGTACATATATTTTCAGGAAATTTCCTGAAATCAGGACATTTTGAAAAGAAATGCAGTATTTCAGAGGGTAAAAATCACAATATGCTTGAGAAAAAGGCAACAGAGCTTTTGACTATCTTGATTCATTTAAACAGCTCATGTCAGGCTTTTGACCTTACATGTACATGTACTAGTACATGTAGATACCAAGAAAATTTGTGTGTTGATGAAGTGCAGGAAATTTTTGCAAGTTCAACTATTGTGGCAGTGTGACAAAGTTCTTGACCAATAGACATGAACGCCATTTTGGTATGAGAACCTGTGCTGCATGTGTATGTACATGTATATATAGTGAAGTAAAATATTAGTCCAGATTCTTTGTACTGTCGATGTTCCTGTCAGATACTCTATGATTTGTTTGATAGTTTTTCAATATTGAATATTTCAATTATTTGATTGTAACAAAGTGGTAATGTCCCCTCTACCAGTGTGCATGTAAAGTTGTATTAAAATTGCACTCAAACTTAAAGGGATAATCACCCGCCAATTGTGGACGTTTTTATGTCCCTAGAGGGCACCGTGATCTTTACCTGATCATGCCGTTGCCCCGCGGGGTGCAAACTTCGGACAGACCGGTCGCCGCGCAACATGCACGCTCCGTCTGAGCTCGAGCTCTCATGCGAGATTCGGTCGGCTTCCATGGCTTCGTGCAGTCCGAAATGTAATCGCAGTAGTCCAACGGACACGTTTGACGCACAAACTTTGTGTACGAGTGAATGGGGCTTCCGCAATCCTGACTTTCCCCATGGCCACCCGACGGCATGTCCCTTTAATGGGCAAAATACAGGGTCTTGGGAACTACGGAACTCGCCAGCCGAGTGAAAAATATGGTCTTGGGAACTACATATCTAACAGCAGCATCAAGGTCTTGGGAACTGACAACCTCTATTTTAGGATCCAGAGCAAGCAACATTAGGCTAGGGAATGGATCAATGCATGTATTATGGCGCATTGCATTTCTGAGGGCCTTCGGAACGGCAGTTAAAAGAAATCTGGTAACGGCGATCAGCCATTAAAAAGGGGGACGTCAAAGCGGCACATGCCCATCTGTCTAGTGTATTGAGTGCCCCCGTCTTTGTTACAAGGGATCGCGCCACCTCTCAGGTGAGACCGCGGTGTTCCCAAAATGGACCGCCTCTGGGGGGGTGGTCCACGAGAGATAGCGCGATCTGGAGCGCGCCTATTTGCTGTTTACTGTGCAAAGAGTGCTAAGATAGATCGCGCCACCTCTCAGGTGAGACCGCGGTGTTCCCAAAATGGACCGCCTCGGGGGGGGTGGTCCACGAGAGATAGCGCGATCTAGAGCGCGCCTATTTGCTGTTTACTGTGCAAAGAGTGCTAAGATAGATCGCGCTACCCTCTGCAGGTGTGAACCTGTGGCATGCCAGTGGACCTCCCTGGTGCACCCTTCGATTACACAATCCACTTTCCAATCTCGTAATGAGAACGATGTCCTAGATCAGAGCCATGCACATGTACAAATGATGTATAAGAGATATTATGTAGTAAAAAATTGATGGAAAAATCAGAGGTCCAAGTCAAATTAAAGACACTTTTTCGTATGATATGTTTCATTTTCTTAGCTCTATATGAGAATGAAGTCAAGTTTTATTATCCACAGGGGATGTGTGGGTGTCTGCTGTTCAGTACTAATCACCTTATGTATAAATGTCAGACATTACTCTTATATAGGAAAAGGGGTACCTTTTTTTTTTCTTACGGTTGCTAGTCAACTCATTCAAATCTATTCAGTATGATCTAAAGTTAACGCTTGTTACTTTGTAAGTTTGCATGATGTTACAGTACCTCATAAATATTTGGGGCTCGACTCTAACAGGCACCCAGGACACATAAACACCAAATATCTACATGTAAGTCCAGACCATAAACATTTCAAAAGCTTAAAACAAAGAACTTATGCATTATACAGACCTTAAATGTTCAATCGCGACCCCCTTTGAAAATATATAAAACTTTTAAAAAATAAGTGTGGAACCCTGTCCTTGATTACTTGTGCATACAAATAGTTAATGATATGACTTTGCTTAAACTCTTTACAGATCCAGAATACACTATGTCCGAGGAGGCATCTGATGTGACAACAGGGTCTGCACCTGGTAAACGACCTCTGGATCTATCTTCAGAGATCAATGCTGATTCAGATGACTCATCAATAGCCCCTAAAAGGTTAGATAATTGTTAGACACTGCCCTATAAAGATACAACATGAAAAATATATAGCTAGGGATCACGATAAGGATTATAAGTTTAAATGCTTCTTTAGACCTCAAGATATCTACTAGGGAGGAGAAACTGAGCATATTTGGAACTGAAGAGCAGTAGTAGGAAATGTGTACAGTTAATCTTGTATGGCTCGAAGTCGCATAAGTCGAACTTTCCCTAAGTCAATTTTTCTGACCAAACTATGCAAAATATGTGTTTACATTTCCTAAGTTGGAACTACTTTTTGTGGTCCCAACAGATTCGACTTATGCAAAGTTAACTGTATTTGGGGAAAAGATGCAAAATTTAATTCAAACTTCGGGGTCAAACTGTTGTATTTGGAGTTTCGGACATATGATTACATAAATGGTACCCTGGGGTACCAAATGAAAATCTGCCATTTTGTTGAATTATTTATTTTTTTTTCAGGGCTGTACTACCCTGGGTTAGCAAAAAGTGTGAAATTATTGTTTGTATGCTTTATTAATGTTCAAATGCTCTTTTGTTTGCTCCATGTTCTTGTAAAATGATCTCATAAATGCTACATCAAAGACATACATGTAGAAAGACCTTACAGCGCACGTAGACTACTTACAATAAACTAGTCCACGGTCAGGACTGTGTTTGTATCGCGCGATTGCGATACAATCTGAACACTAACACCATAACAGTCCTTTACACCATCGATCTCCACCCTCATTGAAGGGTGAAATTTATGGGATCGCGCGATTAGTGGAGAGTCGCGCTCTGTGTGGGATATGCGAGTAGAGAGAGATTAGCGTAGGGGAATAACCCAAATATTAAAATAACCAGATAGAATCTAGACTAACAAACCCGTACGTTATCGTCTGCATAAATTATGTTCACAGACTGTAACTGTAAGTATTAAAGTGTTCTCAGCAACGTAATGCGTACGTAGCAGCTAGCGAGCTTAGAAGCTAACAGCACACGCGAGTGTATTCCTGTAAAACATACTGTAATAGCACGTACCGGTACGGTGTACGGTCCGGACTGTACCGGGGTAGTGTGCATACAAGCGCTGTATGCACAACGCAACGTACACCAGCGCTGCAGCTGCGGCACCAAGATTGCTCTGCAGTACGGTTGTACTTCAGGTGGACAAAAGATGGCGCTACACAACGTGGTACCCCGGGGTACTGCGTGGTGCATCACATGTCATGTGACACAAAATTTTAATTCTTTAGTTGAATTGTTTGTATATATTCAATATTCCTGTAAATACAAACTGCCTATCAGATTGATCCATTGAAACTGCATAAACCCTTGTGGTGGTAAAAACTGTATTTTTCTTTGACTTTCAGGATCAAAGTTGTTGATGAAAACAATAAAGTGGATTCACCCAAGTCACATAATGCAATTAGCAATGGAGGACTGGACTCGCCAACAAGCAACGGAGAGGACAGACATGAACCGGAAGACAATGGTAATCAGGAGGACCAATCTAATACTCTGCCTACGTATGGAACTGAGGCAGATTCTCAGCCCCAGCCTGAAGCAAATGGAAAGAGTCCTGGAAAGGAAATGGACCCTGCACCCGTTCCCAAAATGAACTCTGATGAGCCTGCCCTTGCAACTCAAACAGTGAAAAGAGTGAAAAGGACAGTAAGAGTGATGAACAAGCAGAAGTGGATCCTCATTGTGACAAAGATGAAGATCAGTCTGATCAACACAATGAGGAATCAAACAGTGTAAATGTGAGTGATGTAAATCCAGATAGAACAGATAGCTTAGGGAGTTGCAATGGCGAAGACAGCAAACAGTCAAACAATGCAAGTGAATCGCTACCGAATAGTGAGAAAGAAGAGTCGGAGGGAGACAAAGTCAATGGTGCGGAAAGTGATAGTGAAGCGATGGAGGTGGACGTGGAGAACGACACAGTCGACACGGCAGGGACAAGCTCGGAGGACAAATCAGTGTCTAAGTCGGAGCCAGCCAGTACCTCCATACCTCACAGTGGAAGTAACACCAGTGTGCCAATGGACAGCTCAGGAGCTCAAACAGTAGATAAATCAAAAAGTGAACAACCTGTAGAAGAGGATATGGACTCACAACACAGTGCTAAAGACAGTGATTCTAGTGACAAAATGGAAGTAACTCCAGATAATGAAGACACTGTTTGTGAAAAACCCAAGGAGAAAGAAGAAACAGAGTTGTCAGAAAAGTGAGTATGGTTTTATGGACATTGGTTGATCCATCTTCAGTACCGTGGTGACATGAGAGAATACCAGCTTTTATGCTATTGTTTAAATTTTTTTTAACTTTAAAGTGACAGTAAACTGAAGCTCCGACATAGTGCCATCTTTCAACAGGATTTGATAAGTGTCAGTCTTTTCATTTTCCCATCATTCCCCATTCTAGTTTGTAAAAGCTTAAAATGTACCTGCACATAATTTTCCACAATGCCAAGTCAAATATAATATCTTGGTACTACAAAATTTCAATATGGCACGAAAAAGAGACATAACAAAGCTTTTCGACCTGCACTCATCAGGTTATCACGCAGGATATATATACCTGCGTGATAACCTGATGAGTGCAGGTCGAAAAGCTTCGTTATCATGTCTCTTTTTCGTGCCATATCAAAAATAATATAAAATTTGCCTATTATCCAAACAAGCTGTTTGTCAAAATTCAAAATAAACGCAAGTAAGTTTCAAATCATAATCTTAATTTAGCACTCACTGTAAGATGGCACTGTTCAAGTTTTGCCAGTTTAATGCCACTTTAACTTGTAACCACAAAGAATGCGTATTAGCAGCAATTTCAAATATTTATCAACATGTATACATGTATGTGAATTCGAAGTTCCACGAGTGACATCTGTTTCCTTTATAATTTCTCATATCTATTCAAGATTTCTATTGAAGAATAAGTAGTCTTAGTGCAAAGTGTCATCTAATTTATCATACAGTCACATCAAAATGTTACTAGTCTTTCAGGGCGAATTTGACTTTCTTACCTGACATTTAAAATGCATTTACCCCAAATTGTTGATCCATATTTTAAAATCATATATCCAGAGATAACATATAGATAACTCTCCACAAATCCTGCTTGATATGGGAAATTTACTTGGCTTATAAAACCAGAATCTGTGTTTATCATCTGTCGTATCGTCACTGGTTTCGCAAATCAACGTACGCGCATAGGCTTACGCACACCTGCACCATTAGGACTCAAGGGGGGGGGGGGGATAACTCAGTTCGCAAAACCAGCAATGATATCTGTGTCGCGGTATCGTGAATATTGAACCTGTTTGTACTTATGTATTTAATTAGATTTTCAAGGTCTTCAAAAATGTTAGCATGAATGATAGATAAATTTGGCTACCCAGCCATATGCACAATGTATATGATACCGTGTTATGCTACATGTACAGTGATAGTAGTACTTTACCCTTTGGTAGCTCCGGGACATTCTGGGTCCTGTCTTATATTGAGTTGTCATTGATCCAATCATCCAGAATGATTAAAGTCATTTTGAGCTTCGAACCTAAGAAATACATGGTTGTAGATTTGGCAGGGCCTCTTTGAAAACACATTTTCGGGAGGTATATTGTAAAGAAAACACATGTGGGCACTGTCTTATAAACATTTGCGATTAATTCAAATTGACCACAACTTGATATCATTGCAACTCTGTACTAAAAAGATAGGAGTTTGTAAGTTTGCAGTTATTGGATGACTTGTGATCAATCCAGATCAACTTTTTCTAAGACATGTCCCTGATTCAAGCTAATGTCCCATGAACATACATGTTCCATACATGAAGTTGCTTTACATTCCCTTGAATATTCGTCAAAGATTTTCAATGTTTGTTGAATACAAAGTTGATAATATAAAAAAAAAATTGAGTATGAAGGACTTTGAGGATATTTTGAGAATTAATTCTGGCCTGTGGTGAATTCTAAAGCTAGTGTCATGTCTGATAGCACCCGGTGAGAAAAAAGTGCCTCTATCAGCTTACAAGCTTACCACTTTCACTGTTCATGGATGTTATGGCATTTTGTATTTGAATGAGGCAATTGAAATCTCTTTGTCATTTTGTGTCTACATGTATGTATAGATACATGTATGGTGCCTGTATATGGTATATTTATTATCTCCCCCAAAAAACTAAAAATAAAAAAATGGTTCACTCCTTTTAAAAGAAATCATGTATTTATTTTATGCAGGACGACACCAGATTCCACAAGTGACGCTGTGGAAGTCAGTGAAGATAACAAAGAGAACAAAGAAGATATAGTTGTGGATTGTCTTCATTTGCTTTCTGAAGAACAACATGAAGCTCGGTCAATCATTATGAAAAAATTGCAAGAAGAATTGAGGAACGAGGAGACAAAATTGCTACTTCTGAAAAAACTAAGATTGAATCAGCAACAGCCTGTATCAGTACCTACTAAACCAGAGGGAGCAGGAGCAGCAGCAGCAGCAGCAGGTGCCAATGGTACAGGACCTGCTCATGCCCATAGGACTGGACTCCCACCAAATATGGCCCATTCCTCTATGACAGGAACAAAGCCCCATGCTAGTATTCAGCCACAATCCAATTCCTCCCATCGATCTGACATGCCCCAGTTGATGCGTGGCTCCCATATACAGCGGCAGTTGCACAACTACCAAAAGGGCCACTCGGGACCTCCGCCCCTGATCATGGCCCAGCAGACGAGCAGATCTTCGTCGTCATCGTCTACATCTCAATCGATGGTGCGTGCTCCTGTGGTGAGGATCTCTACATCAGCAGCAGCCTCGACTACTTCAACTCACAGCGTTTCGCGCCAGATGCAACATCAGCAGCAGTCGAGTAGCAGGCAGAGCCAGATGGCCAATGATGGTCAGTCAGCAGCGAGTAGGCAAGCAGCGGCAAAGTTGGCTCTGAGAAAACAGCTTGAGAAAACCCTCCTTCAGATCCCTCCACCAAAACCACCTCCACCAGAACTGCACTTTTTACCCAGTGCTGCCAACAATGAGTTTATCATTCTTGTTGGGCTGGAAGAGGTAGTAAACACAATCCTTGACCTTGATAAAAAGGATAAAAACCAGTCCAAGGGATTTGTACAGCCATACAAGTGTGCACAGTGCAACACAGATTTCACGACTATCTGGAAGCAGGTAAAGATGGTAATTATGAAAACAAATTCTTCATTTCTACATGTCTGTCTGTATGTGCTGTGTGCATGACCATGTACTTGTAATGTGTAGGTAGAAAAAGCATAGATTGAAGACACTTGTATACTACAGTAGTAGCTGTTTTCTATAATCACACTTTCACTGGGGTTCATAGATTGTTGCCTAAGGATATCACAAAATGTTCAGAAAGCATTGATTTTGTCTATCTTTGAAGGATTAGTGTGCACTTTTTGAACCACATACCTTGAATATAAATAATCTGTACAGTGCTACCTGTTAGTTTGACGACTTGATCTTGCAAAAATTGAGAGTGTAAATTATTGTAGCTCTGGAAAAGACAAATTAGCCATGTTTGACCTTAAAAATGAGAAACTATTGAAAAGATAACGTGTTCTTTGTGCTCAATGTCATTGTTTGATTTGATTGTTTTTATTTGTGTGTTGCTAGGACCCTAAGCAAGGCATCATGTGTGAGTCGTGCATTGTGTCCAACCAGAAGAAGGCCCTGAAAGCAGAGCACACCAATCGTCTCAAGACGGCTTTCGTGAAGGCTTTGCAGCAAGAACAGGAGATAGAGCAACGCATCCAGCAGAGTCAGAGTACAACTCAACAACCATCTACTAGCAGGGTTAGCAGCAGTTCACAAAGACACAGGGTGAGTATACTTGCATTTTATCCTTTTAGTCACTAAACTGCCCGGGATAGCCCGTGGATTTTGACCTGTGTAACACTACAACAAATGTATTGTAGGGGATATTGGGTGCTGAAATTTTGTGTGTGCTATCTTTACACAAATGCTATTTAGAAACCGTGTTGAAGTGATGTGTTACTGTGGAAAGATTTTGCTTACAGCAGAGAGTCTATTTCGCAGCAAGATGGTTTACTGAGACTGAGTTCACTCAGTTCAGTGAGTAAACTTCTATACACATGCTGGTAAAAAGTCCTAGTATTCATGAGAGAGGATTATTTGTTACCATTTTTATTAACCCCCCCCCCCCCCTTCCCACTTATTTACTAATGTTAAACTTATTGATGAAATTCTGTGTCGTCTAAGTTACATTATCACTTGCTTTCTGTGTGGGACCGTAGTTACTCATATACGTTCTTTTATCTTTTCAAAATATTGCATTAGTTTGACCTGTCCTATGTGACATACCTTTGAGAATTTAACATAATTTGAATGAAACTTGCAGAACAGTTTTGTTCTCAAGCATTAAAGTGACATCAACAACATTTGATTTCTCTTGAAAATGCCTGATAAAAATAGAGAGTAGAGTTTTGCAGTATTTTGAATTGTTTATTTCTTCCCAATTATTTCAGACCCAAAACGTAGTCCATCGCAGTCAAGCTAGCACCATGCACCATTCATCATCATCGTCATCGTCCAGTCAGGCACACAGGCAGCGGGTCATGAATCCAGCACCAAGCCAGAGGGTTGTGCAACAACCCATCCATTATGCCTATATACCCAATTTTCCTGTGTCTGCAGTGAGTTAAATTGCTAAATCTCTTCAAGAACAGTACTACGACAACTATTGTTAGTGTTGATGCTTTTCCTAGTATCAGATGAAAATGTATGTTTACATGTATAGATAATGGTTATGCATTGTTTCACATGATGCGAATAGGAAGCGAAAGACAAGTCAGGACCAACATATCTAAATCTCAGCTTGATTTATGGAATTGGAGTGAATGAGCATAAAATGGATACAATTTTGCCCAGATGAGTTATTTGAAGAAATAACTTTTAAAAATTTATCAACAGATTGTATTGATAATATGACTTCAAAACTGCATTTCTGTTACCTTTGGTTTTAAAGATGCTACATTTCATGGATCAAGACTTGACTTTTGGGTGCTTGTATGTTTCAATATTCCAATCGTAACCAGAAGCATGCAGTCAGTACCTATTTGGCTGAGGCCATGAGAAAGTAATTTTCTTTCCCCTTCAACTCTTTTTCATTTCAGCCTCAGATCCAGATCATCCCCAAGCAACACATGATGGCTTCTCATCGCTCTTCTGCTGATCGGCAACGGGAATACCTACTGGACATGATCCCGTCCAAGGGACTAGGCCATCCCCAGAACTCTGTCATATGGAAGCGATGAGACATCCAAGACTCTACATGTAGGTTCCCTCATCCCAGTCCACTTGTCTCTGAAGACCAGTGTGGCTCCCTATAGTACGATCCGTTGAAAAATATATGTGCTTATTGTATTTTCTGTTTGAAAATAAGAATGACCAGGGCCGTCTTCACCTGTGCATTTGTTCTTCTTCTGAAGGTTCTCTTCTGCCTGTTCATTTACAAGTATCTCCGATCACCTATGTGTTTCCCTATAGTACAATCCAATGAAAAACACATGGGCTTATTTCAAGTTCCGTTTTGAAAATGGTTAGAAATGACCAGATATCAGACTTAACCTGCATATGCATTGCATTAAATGTCAGTTCCTGGTTGTTCCCAAACCAGCCAGTGCTTTCTGTTACGTGCTTCTAAAGAAAGATAAGATAGTTATCAAATATGTTCTGTTAGAGGGAATAGCTTCTAAGAGAGTGTTTACTAGCTTGCTGTCGTATATATCTCCCAATGATATGATAAAAATAATACTGATAGCTTTCACATTCAGTATGGTAATTTCACATTAATTTGCTCTTACTATTCTATTTCTGCTGTTAAGTTTATGTGATCGGTTAAAAACTAGAAGGATTGATGTTCTACAAACCTCTATGGATACAGACATAATTAGCCCTTCTGATTGGGCAATGCGTATAATGATCACCCACATTATTACTTATTAATTTCTACTTTCATGCCTCTCAATGTTTAAAAGAAATTAAAATAACAAATACACATGGGGATAATCGCAATGTTTTGAGTTAATGTAAAGAAAACAGATGTTATTAGCTTCCCAGCAAACAGATACCTTTTACCAGAAATTATAAAACATAGAATGTCTGTCCAAGGTGTTTCATAATACTGAGAGAGCATGTGTTTGGGGTTGCATTATTCTTATTAGAATCGTGTATGAATATTCAATGGTTGATCCGTGCACACCAAAAATGGCAGTCACTCCTGTATTGTGGAAGACGGGTGCAAAAGGAACCTAAGTTGTGCAATTCGTGCTTGCTAACTTGTACATTATGTTGAGAAAAAAATGAAATATTACACACTCTCTGTTCTTATCGGTTCTGTGGAATACTCATCTAGGATATATATATATTTGTTGCATAAATGGCCCTCTTTGTCTTACCTTGAGAAATCCAATACAGTGTAAGAATAGTGTGTGAGCTCCCAAATGGTCATGGCACTGAAGTGGAATTCTTAAGTCGATACTGTGACATTCAAATTCTGAATGAATTAGCCTAAGTTTGTTTAATCACAATTAAAATGCTTTTTACCAGCTAAAAACTGTTTTTTCAGCAAGGTCTTGTATGATAATGAACAGATGCAAATTTCATGTTGATCTTTGTATTAACCTTAATACATTTGTAAAGAAGGTACAGCTTTGTTGGCCCGAGTTTAAGGTGGTGCTCGCATAGAAAATCTGTGGAAGTGCTGTTATGTGCTTTAATGTCCTCATGAAAAAGTATAGTGTTCATACTTGCAAGTCAGAAATTAGGAAGGGTGTCTCGAGTTTCTTGTGTCCCCGTCTTAGGGATGAAAGCAAATGTGGGATACCAGCCATTTTTCATACATCTCCCATAAAACTATACTTTGTTGTTACATTATGCAAATATATGGGCAGTAACAAAAATGGTACATGGGGAAACTCATTTTAAAGAGCTCTGATAGCAATCTAATTTTGCTGTGTCCTTTTTTTGTAAACCTGATATAAGGAGATTTCTGATATAACAAGATAACTTTCAGGGTCTCAAGGTCCTTGTTATAAGTGAGTTTCTACTGTACATGCTATAGGGAAACATGTCCATATATACGACCTGTTTTTGCTTAGCAGCAGCTTCACTGAAAGCATATTATGCAAAAAAAAAAAAAAGATTTCCTTCCTCCTTCCCCCCCTCCCCCTCCCTAGAAAGTACAGACTTGTTCTTATATTTAAAGAATAATCAATGGTGTTTGATTTGTAAACCAATTTTGACTTTAACCAAAGAAGCATACCCCTGTGATAAGATTGTGAATGATGTCATGTGACCAAGCCATATTGATTATACCTTATTCCCTTGTATAGTTTATAGAGGACCACACCCATTTCCCTAGTATAGGCATACTTGTATAATATTAACTGCATGGTGGAATTGACCTAAAACCCTAGTGATTAGTCATCATGCTGATGATATTAAAGGAGTGTGCAACGTAATGCCAATTTCATGTAATGTTTCTTGAGAAAAATGAAATTCAGGAAGAAGCTTGTCCTTGGGCAAAAGAGATGATTTTTCTTCATTTATGTTACGTTTTGGTTTTGATATTTTTGTTTGTACCTGTATATTGTTTAGAGCCAAAGCTACGAAAATGGAATGTACTTCATTATACAAAGTAACTTATATAAACGATGCTAACTTTTGTCAGTGGAATAGGTTTGTATACTTGCACCAACAAGACCTAGACAGAGTTCTTTTGAGAGTTGAAAACCATTTGTATTTGAATCTAACATGTGTCAATGTGAGGAAGGGGTGTGGATTGAAGCAATGGTCCAAGACCCAGAGTGTGATTCACTTTATGATGATGATGATGGTCATGATGATGATAATGGAATATATGTGGAATCTTCAAGATGATTGTTTATAAGATTGTATTATTTTTCTTCATTTTGTAAGTATATAATGCTTGTCTATTGTGACTGCGGCTTCTTGTACATGTATATGGCCCACTTTGTCCAGTGGATGGTTTGATTACTGTATTGTATATGATGATGATGACGTTGAAGACGTTATGTCCACTAGGTGTTAGTATAATCATTGAGAAATTTATATCGGTGAAATCTAATTAAATGACGGCACTGCCAATAGGCTGCCATGTAGAGATTGATTAACCATGACATTGTGCGTTCTTATCGAGAATATTTTCAGAAAAATATGTGATCTGTTATCTGATCAATGAATTGATTTCATTTGTCGTGTAGATACTTAGCGTCGCTATGGACTATGCTTGATTAAATTATTTTTGGGAAGAAAAGGATTTCTGTAGCCAGGGAAGTTTTGTTCATTGTATTTTAATTTTCTCTTTTTCTTTTGTGTAGTAAGATTTTGGATGCCACTCACATGTTCCGAAAAGAATTAATAAAGAGAAATAAAAACAGATGTTTGCAAAAGTGTCCTTATTATTTAAAACCGTGTCTGACCAACTTTTCCATATTTTGGTAGTGAAAATTAGTAAGTATTTTACATTGCACTTGACTTTATGGATCTAAAGAAATATAATTGAATTTTCTTAAGATACGAAAAGTGTACTGGATTAGTTAATGGAAATAGCTACATGTATGAAGCATGAATATTTTGGGTCGCAACATGATCATGAAAAATGATAATGGCAGTTCATGCACTAATATGAGATTTTGAAAGTTTTTGCTTCTTTTGGTCGATGGACTAGTAAAAAGTACAAGCGATGGACATTTTGTCCATTGAACACCACCTGATTTTGATATAACATTTTCCATAAAGCCAGCCAAAACAAAAAAATATATGACAAACACAATTTTCTTTCATAGATCAGGGGGAGAGAAAGAGAGGGGGGGGGGGGATACGGGGGTACATGTAGGGCCTTAACATTAGTACAATTTCTTGGAATGTGTCTTGGGATGGTTGACACACATGACATGTACCCTTGTGCAAGAGGAGCTATCTTGAACAGTTGCTTCACAAACAAAGCCTAGTAAACCTGTCAACTTCCAAACTACAGAGGGAGACATTCTTATAGATGTATTAAAATGTTTGATTATCTAGGATATTTGCTGGATATATGCTCTTTAGGCAGAGGAGACGTCATTAAATGCAAGTTTTTACAAAATTCCTGTAAATTGAGATCCGTCTAATAATACAATGGTAGAAATTCAATGTCAATCCAAAATTTGCAGCCTACCCCCCCCTTTTTTTTTTTACTTTTTAGAGACAATATATACTCTGAGAAATGTTTTTCCTACTGTCCATTCTGTCCATGCTTTATTCATTTGTATTTACCTGGACACTTCATTTTTCAAATGTGTTTCTAAAGTGACAAATTATAAAATGAGATAGTATTGTTGATTGGCTCATGTTCTATCTAATTGTACAGTAGTGATTCATCAGAGACTACTTTTCAGAATACCAAATGCGACATATAAATAGGCACTAAAGGGAAAACATGTGAATCGATTTTACCACATCCCAGAAGTTATGTTGGGATTTCAACAAAAAAAAAATCTTTGAAGAAATACAGAGCATAATCAATGCAAAAGTGATGTACTGTTTCAATATGCTGTAAGATTATATAATCCTTGATGCGATAAGAAAAAAACAGATTATATAATAAATCTACCCAATACTAATCTTCTAAAAACAGCGCACAACAAACTCAAAGTAAAAGTCCTCTTTGAAAATGTCTCTTTATGAAATACAGTAATCCTGCTTTTATTTGCAGTAAGGTAAACAATATATATTGTTACACACATGATACATGTACAATAATCAATTTTAACTTTTCTGTAATAATTTGATATCAATACACAATGCATTATTTCAACTTAAATTGGATTCTCAGCTGATTACCATTCACTTGCAATCCAATACTCAATTGATCATTGAACATAATTCACACTGGAAAATGACCATAATAAAAAAAGTTACCATAGAAATATGTTATTTACATCTATGAAAATGACAATACCATATATGCAATGTAACGGTAGATTAATGTTAATAAATGCACATGGCTTCTGTGAATATACAAGCTTTGTATTGTTCTTAACAGTTTTTAAAGACTATCAAATTTGGCAGAACAACTATGACAAGGAAAGCCCACTGACACATATCAGAAGCAACATTAAGGGATGAAGAGAAGGTGAGAAAGAAAGGGGGGGCGTACAAAGATAAGGCTGACTCTGAAATCCATGGCTCATTAACAGACCATACTACATGTACTAAATGAGAGGGCAAAATTAAATAATTCTTCATACAAAACTAATGTTGGTCACCTTTTCATACAAAACTTAAGTAGTTAAAACTACAAATCAGCAACCAAATTCATTCACATTCATGATGAATGGGATCTTATTATCTGAAATTTCTATTGTAAGAAGAAAAATAAGGTCTGTGCATCAAAAAATAATTATTCAGAATACTTCAGCTCACTATCGAAATGGTACTTTTTTATACCTCACAAAAAATAAATCAGTATTGAAAAGATTTATTCCAAACAAGAATATTAAAAGCATAAAGAGAGACGAAGCTTGACAGACAGATGAATTCAAATTAATACAAAGTTAGAAAAAGAGTACAAAACAGCTGATAATATTCCTTTTCTCACAACAGAAGTGATATCAATGAACAAAAATGCCTTCAGTTGATTAAATGCTTACACCCCACGTCATAATTCAGTATATAAAAAAGAGAAATATTCATATGCAAATTTTTTCATCAAATCAATTTGAATATTCCAATTGTATTTAAAAATGTGGATCCATTCCTAATATATTGCGACTGCATACCTTATGATTCTGTTGCCGGTGTGCACATTATTAAAAAAACCTGTCCAACTCCAGCATCTGAGTGGGTGACCTTACTAATATGAATATTACAGCTATATCAGCATTTGTGCTTCCACATTAACAATAATCATTCCACAATATTATCTTATAAGTATATAAATGCCGTTCTGCAAAATGCATGGTTACTGTATTTTATGTACAATGCAAATGTTAGTTCTATACATGATTATAAAAACACTAGTCCTAATTTCTAGCAAACATCATTGAGAAAAAAAAAGGAAAGAAAAGATATCTACCTTATACCATAGGCACTATAACGCAACTTAAAGGTCAAACGATATATTTCTTGGATATATTACAAACTATATATACTTTTCTACAGATCAAATGCAAGTTTTACATGGTAAACAGATATCAATGTACAACGGTATGCATCTCCATGAATATATACATTTGTGTACATTCCAACCATTGCATATACAAACGAAACCAATCATTCTTAAATAATGAATAGTATTTCTTGGTTAAGTATCGCACAATTCAAACATGTATGTCTAAATCATAATCATCCTCATTCACGAAGACAGTCACAGAAGTGAGAGGACACTATGTGAGTGCCTAAGCTTTAAAGGCGATGATCATGCAATTTATTCACAATTTATTCACAATTCATCATTTGATCGATGAATTATTGAAAAGGAAACGTTCATACATTCCATTATCGAAGTGGATTTCACAGTATCATTCCTAATGCTTTCTGTACACTTCACACCGCAGTGTCCAGATAAATAATTTTGATATTAATAATTAAATGGTGGCAGAGATTTGATATGCAAAATTTCCCTTGAAAACAGCATGCCAAAGTAATACAAATCTTGAACTATACTCTATAGAACTTGTTAGAATGATGTAATGATGTAATTACACTGCATCTTTGTGTGTCATTGTTCACATGAGGAAATACAATTCTATTCTCATTCAATTTCAATATCAAAAAGCTCCAAAATAGCTGGAAAAAAACCCATTAAGATTTTCAAGCATGTACACAACATGCATCATCTCTCTTCTCCATGGAGAGTATTTCCACCATATGTGAACTGGACTGCTCGATAAATGCCCATGCACATAATGCCATAATGCCTTTATCATCACGTGTTTCTCCCCGAGATAATGAAGGTGTGTGCCTTTGAAAGTAACAATTAATGCTGTGGCTGAAATTTAAAACTACAGGTGTAAATCATGACTTCCAATTCTAAACAGGTAACAAGACTAAAAAGCAGCTCCCAAGAAATTAGGTTGGGTTTTGTGACAGTCTTCCTTTTAAAGATAAAGTTGAGTTCTGGTCATGCAATTACTTTGTGAAAGAAACTGTCTCAAAGCAGTCGGGAAAGGTTCATCATGTCTCAATAAGAATATACTTATATTGTGAATACTGTCTGATATTAAAATCATCAAAATAAGAAATGGACCAAATCTGGTTGAAAAGCATAAGCACTGCACATAGAAATGGGTATATGGGACTGCACACACACACATGTGGCATGAACGTTCGGCCTAAAACGTTTCAGCTATTTCTTGTCATATTGTTAAAATGAGGGTATTTGAAGAGCAATCCTTTTCAGGTGACATTTCTAATATGATGTTCTTCCAAACAGACATAAAAGGAATGAGAAAGCTCACAAATTATTTTGCACCTTTCCCAGAACTCAACCTTCTCTTTAATGGCTTTAGTATTTATGCTTAGGATTTAGTAACCATTTGAATTCAGCCTGAAAGCAAAATACTACTGAACCAAGTAGGTACATAAAACCAAAATGGCAGTACAAACATTATTACACTGATACTACCATTGTGAATGCATTACTCTTTTGAGAAAGTTAGTGATTATTACACATTTTCAGACTTTGCTCATGTTCTGAAAAAAGATTTACAACATGGAATAATGACATTGTACATTCCGTACAAATATTTTTTGAAATACTGGTAGTATCTGTAAAAAATTTGGCCACTTATTATAAGACGCATGATCACGATTAGTATAAACGTTGCCTGGTGGAATAGTCATAGGTGTACACACTGAAACCTGCCTATAAAGGCCACTAAAGGAAACAGTGAAGCAGTCACTATGGACAGGTAGCCTTACAACAGAGGTTCTTGAAGACATATTTCTTCCTAGAGGGAGACAACATATGTGACCATTATAGACAGGTGGTCTTTCTAGAGAGAAGTGGCCACTGTTACAGAATTGGCATGTACTTTGATTAATGCATTTCTCAGTCAGTTTAACATGACATATCAATTTACTAAGGTAGGGAAACTATAAGTATTACTAATATGATGATTTGGAAACAGGAGCAAGAAACTACATACTGGTACTTGTGCACTATCTTAAAAACTGTTTTTATATGATGAATTTTATGGCATCCCTTTGTTGATAAAATATCTTTATTACTGTTTTATGCACTGAAATATTCGATAATGTTGGAAATTGTGGAAAGATTCAAGCAAAATTATCATCATTTAGAGTGTCAATCTAGTAATATCTTCACATTTGTAATTACAAACATCCATTTATCTAACTCTCATGGAGAGGCAACATGAAACTTGCAATAATTATCCTGAAATTTCAATTATGGATAATTATCTTATTCTTCGATTTTCTTGGTAATCTTGCTGCCGATGTCATTTTGGATCCATTTTGCGTCTTGTGATTTACACACTGAATAGTAACTTTCACTATAATTCAGCACTCATTGCATGAGCAAATGTGATAACAAAAGAAAGAAATCAAAGTGCCTATACCTCAATCATAGACTGAAGATTGCTTCATGAAAGACACAAAGTAGCTAAATAAATGTACATTGGTAAAGAGGAGGCATAATCATATAATGACTATAATAAAGAGAAGAAAACAAAATGGGGGAGTTCTCACTCACAAATAAACGTACAATGCAATACATGACACACATACACAGTCAACGACTTGAACATAACTACAAACGTGGAGATTGGGAAGTTTGAACCCACTCATGCAGCTATTAATCCACACCCTCGAAGCCTTGTGTGTTTTCTACAGCAGTTCGTAGCTTGGAGCGGAGGACATGGTAGGATTCATACGTTGGCAGATCTAGACGGTTGAAGCTGCGTCAGCAAGGAATAGGATGAAAAAAAAAGAGAATGTTTTAGTTGTAAATGTACTCTTGGGGAAAGTTTAAAATGGAACAAAAAGAAACAGGCCAATAGTGAATGTTACTATGTATTTTGGTTTGTAAATCAACCACGTTGGAGAAAATATGAATGAATCTTGCTGCTTCTCCTTTTAAACCTTGTTTTGAAAAACGCTACTGACACTCTACAACCCTTGTGTGCAAGATTCATGGAAATTGAACATATACTTTTGAATATGGCACGAAAAAGAGACATGATAACGAAGCTTTTCGACCTGCACTCATCAGGTTATCACGCAGATATATAACAAATTACTTGAAATCAACTATATTATACTCGGTGAGCCCGGACGCAACCTAGACGCCGTAATTTCAGAACAATCGCAAAGCTTGGACGAACTCCTTTTGTCTGCACAGAAGAGGTTCTTGCGATTGAATATAAGCAGCTTCCAGAAAGCGTAAATGCGCTGGGCCAGAAGCTCAGCGCATATGTCTCGCTTTTTGCTTATGCAGGCGAGACAAAAATTAAAGATAGCATTTCAGTTTACAGAAAGATACACCGGTCAACATATACATTGAACATAAAGAGGAAAATTATATGCTGTTACATGAATAATATTTATAATAATAATAATGTACAATTCTTATTCAGCTCTTATCACGACAGGGTTTCTATGCGCTGAAAAGAAAATTAGAGAGGCAGAGGGAGAGGGGTAGTTTCAGTTAGGATGCAGCAAAATTTTGTGTAGAGAGAAATTAAAACAGCGAAAACACTGTGCCTTTATTGTGAACGTACCATGTATGGGCCCTAGGTAGAGCATTGGGGCTGCCCCACTTCTCAATGGTGAAGAGCTGAGGTCCATTGCTGCCGTAGAGGTGGGCAAAGCCGTTCATTGGGACACGGGATGTTCCAGTCACAAACTGTAGTAACCTGGCTCGCATCTCAGCACCCATTGCAAGGACAGCCTAGTAACAAGATATACAGAGTCAAATTATACAACTGTAAATTAAGCCAACCGCACAGAATACGAATAGTCTGTGATCCGATTTAAGAAGAAAATGTAATATCACTTGATATAAACATTTAAACACATAAAATATTTTTGATTGTGGTGCTAAATAGTCATACAGATAGTATACACGAAATTACGGCCTACTGCAAGCCTTCTAGCGGGAGAAAAGACCAAATCGGCTCTGAGTCGTAGTGACGTCACAGCGGTCCTGCGATTGTCTACGATTTGAAACTGATGTGGCCCTCATACCAGGTATAAGGTTGACAAGGCATCAAATTCCTAAATTTTGTATTTATTTTATTGCTCAGAACGTTAATCAGGCAGATTTTATATGTTACAATGTCCATATTTAATGATGTTGCGATACATTTCCAAAATTGGATCGCAGTCGATCGTATAGTGTGCGGTGGGCTTTAATGAATGTAAATAAAGATTATGTTTGAATAAAAGAAAGGGAAGTGAACCAAACTGTATTCACTTTTAATAAAGCCTGTAAATTTAGAAATTTTAGAGTCAACATGCTTCACATCAATCAACCCCTAAATAAACTGAGCACCTGAAACTGTCATTCACTACATTGAATGCCAGGAATAGTAATGACAAGTGTCCCAGTATAAGGAAATAAATGTAATCCTATTCATCTTATGGTTATATACAGCATGTTTGGAGCCCATTAGGGGCAGTTGGTGCAGAATGAAAAAGGCACCCCCCAAAAAACAAACAACAACCAACAAACAAACAAAACAAAACAACAACAACAAAAACCCCTAAACTGCACAATTCCAACTTTGAACATTTTTTGACAGGAGTTACAAAAGTGAAGGAAAATCTAAATTTATAACAATAACAATTTGTAGTTGTTCATCTCATATTTGCTTATTACTCTACTTTGCAAGTGTGTAGAACTATGCTTGTTGTGCTATTCATAAACTAACATCAAATACATTTGACAAATTGATATGTGGGGTCTACCATAACTGCATATAAACTTACACATTTTATCAACTTACAGTGAATAGATGTACTAGTTAAATTAAACATATTCCAATCATACCTTCCAGAACCACTGAATGACGATGTGGTTGCCATGGTAACCACCCCTATAGGCTGTGTTAGATTTCCAGTCATTAACATTGATGTCACCAAGACCACTCAGGAGAAGCTGAAATGATTCAAAATATAATAATATAAAGCATTAGGCTATAAACATTTTGTTTTGGGTTGTTTTTGGTTTTGTATGTTTGTTCGTTTGTTTTTTAAGCGATGAAGAGAGATCACTAATTTTCTTTATCTAGGAATCCAAGATAATCAGCTACATGATTAATGACATTTCAATATCCACGACTAAAAGTCAGTTACAAATCAATCCTTGAAGATATTTGTCCCAAAATCCCATGTTTTGAAACAAAAACAATCATTGGGCTTACCTCGATCTCATTTTCATCAAACATTGACAGAAGTTCCCTTGGCACTAAGCTTGTGAATCCCTAAAAGATAGAAACAAAAGTATGAGAATATTATTCATCATCACTACATAAATGAACGTCCACGTCTATAACTGTTTTTACGACCATTATACGTATACAGTGAAACCTGTCTATAAAGACCACTCAAACGAGACAAGAAAATTGGCCTTTATGAGCAGGTTCCTTCAATACATGTTTCAATGAGAAGTGCTGATCAAGGGAAACAAAAATTTTGGTCTTTATAGACAGCTGGTCTTTCTATACAGGTGGTCGCTAAAGCAGGTATGACTGTATATCAATGCTTACAGAGTTATAATTCACAAATTTCAGTGACATTGAGGCTCTAAAGGGAAGGTGGAGTTCTGGTAAAAGTGAAAAATAATTTGTGAGCTTTCTCATTCTCTTGTCATGTCAGTTTGGAAAAACATCATAGTAGAAATGCCCCCTGAAAAAGATTGCTCTTCAAATACCTTCATATTCAAAATATGACGTTAGCTGAAGTGTTCAGGCTGAACAATATGCCACATGTGTGAGTGCAGTCCTGTATACCTATTTCTGTGTGCATTGCATGTGCTCTTCAGTGAGATTGGGTCAATTTGTTTTTTATCATTTTGATGATTCCAAAACCTCACAGTATTCTGTTGTATACATGAACAACCTTTCCCAATTCTCGCTACCCCAAATACGCAATTTCGCCAACAGATGGCGTTTGTCATGCAAACCACGCATGCGCAGTGCTGACAATATCCCGATTGGGTCGACAAGTGTTTGTCTTTTTGCATTGAAAATGTACACATGTATTACAAAAATCCTCGAGTTTGAGTATAAATTAACCGACATGTTTGAAAAGATACCATCATGATTTATTGAGACAATTGGTTGCATTTTCGAAATATGAGTGGTTTATGTCATGCGATCCAAAAATTAAGCATTTTAGCACTCATTTTATTCATAAGCCGTAGTATTTCCATTTCCATTTCCATGCATAATATTGAGAATTGCTACGAGACAGTTTCTTTCACAATCAGGGCCTTGTTTCATAAAACTTGTTATCAAGAAAAACTGCCAAAGTTCTAAAACAAATTTTCTCTCAGCCAATAAGATGCAAGGATTTCAGTAGCTTATATCTGTTATTGCAACTTGTTATTGATAACAGGTTTTATGAAACAGGGCCTAGAACTCAACACTATCTTTAATTATAACATCATTCACAGAAGAGGGCCACCCATCCCCTAGTATGTTGCTTCCTTTGAAGCATGGGGAAAACACAGCAATTTAACTCCTAATGGTTCTTTAAAGGGCAATCCAACCTTTGTAATAATTTGATTTGTGTGAAAGCAGAAAAATCAGAGAAGCAGATTGGTGAAAGTTGGAACGAAAGTGGACAAGCAATAATAAAGTTATGATTTAAAAAAAAAGTTGTTATCACTACACATATAGGAATTTCAAAGTGATCTCATTTTTCAACGTTCATAACTTTCTTATTTTTTGTCTGATTTCTTTCAAACTTAAACCATCCTGTGTCTCTTATTTTTCTCTTTCACACAAATCAGCTTTTTACAAAGGTTGGATTGCCCTTCAATTACATTTTAATCATAAACTTACATCCATGAAGGCATCCATTTGTTTTCTGACCCTGTTGACGAACCGCCACTCAATGACAAGTCTAGAAGTTTTTAAAAATAGGAGGAAGGAGAGAAGAAAAAAGTTTTAAATCTCATTTCCAACTAAAAATGTTATAATGTCTAATGGCTGATGAATGGAATTGGAGGGAAGAATAGTAATAAACCTAAATTTGTTGGTGCATATTATGGCATAGGGTATAGAGATAACTAAACAGTGAGGTCAAACCCTGGTAGTATAATATTCAAGGGCCCGTATTTTGAACTCCAGTTTAACTTAAACCATGGTGTAAATGTGTGGTTTAACTATCGGTAGCTAAATGTGACACACATCTCTAACAGTACATATTCAATTTATCAGCATTTTTGGTACTCAAACTTTTAACGAATTTCTGGGAATGATAGTAGAATAGTTTTTCTTGACCATTAAAGCATGAGACCAGAATCCAGTAAACATAAGGAAAATACAGTGTGAACAAATTTTTGACATTTTTGGCTACCCATAGTTAAACCACAAATTTACACCATGGTTTAAGTTAAACCAGAGTTCAGAATACGGGCCAAGGAGTTTTGTAAACTATTTCAATAATAAGTATCAGTGAACTAATTAAAACTGTAAACCAGAGCAAACGAAGAAAACTATGGGTCATAAAAAAAGTTTGTTGCTTTAAACAACCCATTTTGAAGGCCGCAGCTTGTTAGGTAAGGTGGAACAACATATTCCTCATGCAATTAAAGAGAAGATTGAAGTTCTGGTACGGGGGAAAAATAATTTGAGAGTTTTCTCATTCTTTTACGTCAGTTTGGAGAAATTTCATAGATGAAGTGTCCCAGTGAAAAGGATTGTTCTTCAAATGAACTCATATTTGAAATATGACGAGAAATAGCAGAGAAGTTAGGACCAAACTTTAAGGCCACATATGTGTGTAGTCCCATATACATGTTTCTGTGTGCAGTGCATGTGACTTTCACCAAGATGAAGTCAATTTCTTGTCATTTTGATGGTTCCAAAGCCTCATGGTATACCCCAATTCTTAAATACTACAAAATAAACTTTTTCCAACCTCTTCGATACAGTTTCTTTCACAATGACCTAGCATAAACAGAACTCAACTTTATCTTTAAACACAATACTCTTCTTCCTCCATGCTTCTATTCATGTCAGCCAACTTGTACTGTGCTAACATAACAGGCTGATTCCAAAATAAACCTCATTAACAGATCAACCCTTTCAAGACAACTGACCACATTTTGTGATTTGGCTCAGTAAATTTTGATTCAGAGCCCTCTAAAATATACCAGATGCACGAGTAGAAAGAGCAAAAAATTTCTGCACACACGGTGTCCACTTTTGTTCCATGACCATATTGCGTTTGATGCCAGGAATTTTAAAAAATAGAACAAGCCATTAAAATCCTGACATTGGCAACACATTGAGAAGTTCAAAATCATTCAATTTTGACAAACTTGGTAATTTTTCAACTTTTCAACAAAGTTCATAACCATGTAGCATTAAAAGAAAAATATTGTTGCCAATTTGAAGAACAAAATGTGATTAATTTAGCCCTTAAATAATTCCTATCATGAAAGGGTTTTATGTGCTTTTATCAAACACTAAGGACAAGAAGGCATTGATTGACTTACTGGATGTACTCTCCCTTGTTTTCATTTGTCAATGGAATATTTGCACCATTTGGTTTCAGCTCGGTTGTTTTGGTCTGTGGAAAGAACAATAAAAAAAAGAATTGAAATCATTATCAAATGTTTTCTTCAGTAATAATGTTTTTAAGGTTTAGAAAGAACTTCTTGCACTAAAATTTTATCTCCAAGGACTTTCTTTACCTGATTATCAATCAAAATGAATATTTATGCATATAATTTGCATAAATTATAATATTGAATAAAGAAAGATTTACATAAAGATAGATTTATGTTGTTTACACAATTCTCGAGGTCAAAAATCAGTGCAAAATTCAGTGGCAATCGAACTTGTCATGGCCGAGATCGGGGGGGGGGGCTTGGAGGCCTAATGCTCTGACAACTAGGTAGTGTCACTTACTTTACTAGACGACGTTACATTTAGAATTATTTGTCTCAATTCCATATGCGCTGAACATTTGGAAAGTACTATAAAAGTAAAAATGCAATGACAAAAAATAAAAATAGCAGCACCAGCAGATGAGCAAACTAATAACTTGATTTTGCAATAATGATGATATGGATTATTTGCCTTGTACTTATTGAAGTGAAGCCTAGACACAACCTACTTTATATCAAAGTTTTTCCTGACTGTAAAGCTATCTTTGAGATTGATAGACTAGATTTTAAAAAGAAGTGTATGGTTTATGAAATTTGATAAAAATATAGAACGAAAGAAAAAAAAGATGTACTTATCAACTTTAAAATCTAGCAACTTGGAAGTTATTTCAACATCCTCATGGTGCGATTTAGATCAAATCAAAATCAAGTGAGTAAGACTTGATTGACACTTATTTGACCAGTTTTGTATTCTTACCTGTCCCAAGCTTTCTTCATCTACTGCGAATGTGAGATCTAGGTCAACCGGGTCATTGTCTGTGATCCACTGCAGTGAGCTGTGATACTCGGAATCCTAAAATAAACAAATACACTCAGAATTATATTGACCAGAAGCAATGCCACAGATATATTGTGTATGACATTATAGCAGAAATGTTTCATGAACAAGATTTCCCGATGATTGTAAAATTATATAAGAGTCTCAAAATTTTGCTTTGAAAAGATTGAAAAATGGTAAAGTGTATGAATGAATTATTATGAAAAACAGATAGTCTTAGATTGTATTTTGATTAAATATTTATTTCCTTGATGAAATTTGGAGATGATAACGGTAATTTGGCTCTTTATATTCTACATGTGTTTTACATGATGGAGCTTTAAAAAAACAAGCCCACCTAATATAATTAGAACAAAATAATGCAAACTCCTACATGTATTTGCACACTGAATAATAATTGTTTTTCTTGAAACTTCCACTATTTTTTCTTCCATTTTCTCTAATCTACAATTCAACCACAAAAAATAGAAGGGTCCTAGCGTAGGGCAGTGTATAGCCGTTATCTAGTGTTCCTCACAGATATTTACACTAAAATTCACCGGAAATCATGAATGGAATACCAAAAGATCTCACACATATATTTTTTTTTTGACAGTGAAACCTGCTTTAGCGACCACCTGTAAAGAAAGACCACCTGTTTATAAAGTCCACAGTTTTCGTTTCCCTTTAAAATTGTTTCTCATTGAAATGCGTATTAAAGGAACCTGTACATAAAGACCACCTGCTCATAAAGACCACTTTTCTTGCCTCCCTTGAGCGGCCTTTATACACAGGTTTCACTGTCCAAGGAAAACAACATGAGACTGTATTTAACACGTTTGTTTCCAATTTTCTTTTTGCTACCAAAAACTGCATATGAGCTTTAATGCATGACTTAGCAGAATCCACTGAAGGGAATCCAAAGAGGACTTTGACCAAAGAGTACAACTCGTCTTATTTCATCAATATAATCATAATGCAAATAAAAACCTATAAAAGGATCCCACATGTACGACATAATAGTATTATTATTATACATACCACTGATTCCATGTCTTGTAATGTAATTGCCTTGCCTGCCATCATCTTGTAGAAAGGTCGGATGAAGAATGCTGATGGGGAAATAAAGCAGAATAACAACGTAAAAACAGTAAATTCAAATCATATACTGCTGAATTATTACCATTCTAAATACTATATGCCATATGCTTCTTTTTGTGATGTTAAAATATGATACACAGTCTGCTGACAGCCAGGTGGACAATAACTAGAGGGAGTTAAGGGAAGTTTGAGTTCTAGGAAAGAGGAAGAAAAAATTTGTGAGCTTTCTCATTCTTTATTATGTTAGTTTGGAAGATTATCATAGTAGATATGTCCCCTGAAAAAGATTGCTCTTCAAATGCCCCCCTATTCGAAATATGAAGAGAAATAGCTGAAGTGTTTGGGCCAAACATTCATGCCACATTTGTGTGCAGTCCCATATACCCATTTCTGTGTGCAGTGCATGTACTTTTTCAGTGAGATCTGGTAGTTCTTATGATTTGATGATTCCAAAACCTCACAGCATACATCAATTCTTATGTGGACTTGATCAACCTTTCCCAAATGCTTTGAGACAGTTTCTTTCACTCTGTAATCGCATGACCAGAAATTAACTTTTTCTTTAACCCTAACTAGGCCGGGGTATTTTGGGAGTTCTTATGGCCGGGGGGGGGGGGGGGGGGGGGGGCCTCCCAGGCCCCCCCCCCCAAGATCTCGGCAACGGTTGACTCTGCGCGCGTGAAATTTGGCACAGATGTAGATTAACTTGTGTAGAACACAATCCCAGTGTAATTTTTTCAATATTCTTGGTCGTTTTTTTTTTATTAATTATTTTATTACATAATATGTGAATTTTTTCGATTTTCTTCTCAAAAGGGTTTTTTTTGCCATAGGCTAATACACACATGAATGGAGAATTTGATCATTTTGCTTGACATGTGATCAATAATTGTAATCTGACACCAGAACTGTATGACCGATCCACATAAATGAGGTATCAAAATGTGCGTGAAACATCAGGGAAAAAAGTCATGAAATTTGAGCGCGAAAGATTCAGCTGTCGCGAGGCCACATACAAAATTTGGGAGGGGGGGGGGGGGCTCCCAGGCCCCCCCCCCCCCCCGGCCTAGTTAGGGTTAATAAACATACTAACAGGAAATATTGCATTATTGTTATACAGTGCTTTGAGGATATGGACAAATAATGCTTTGTAAAAATACTATGTATTATCATCAATATTCACATATCAGGAATATTTTCACAAAATGCTACAAAGTAAAAGCAGGATATTCCAAGAGTATAACTTTATTCAATATCAAGAGACCATGGGTATAGAAGACATGAATGACTTACCATCTAGTAGCTTGCCATGGAATACCGCCATACCTGCGACTCTACCGATAAACTTGAAGTAGGATATGTGGTCCTCGTTACAGATACCAGAATCAGGGTTGATTTGCAGCGTGTAGTTATCCCTATGTGACAACAATGATCACATTTAATTTTAAAAAGAATTATATATATGACCCCATCAAAATTGGAAAAAATATATATTCATAAACATAACATCACCATGGACAAGCATATTGGACCTCTAATGTTTGTTGCACTAAACAATATAGCAACATCCAGAAACAGGCAATCTAGTAAAATGTTACAATGTCAATTCATATAGAGGCATAATGTTTTATACTTTAACATTAATCATGATGAATGTACTAGTCAAGAATTAATTATGCAGAGAAGACAAAACATTTTCCTTCTTCAATAGCTACTTATTTCTATTCTTCAGTTATCAGCGATCACATATAGTCAAGTATGCTACAGTTAAAAGAACTTCAAAGAAGACATTTATAAAACCCAATCAATCAGATTCCCTGAAATCTACATCATCTGTAGATAAACACCTTACATCATACACATCAACATGTTTTACTGTAACTCTGACTGACCTAAAGGTTTGACTGGAGTCAAAATATAACAAAGAAATCCACTTACATAGCAGAATATTCAAAGAGACCATAATATGGGTTGAACATCTCCTTGGAGAGAAGGAAGAACCATTCCCTGTAAAATAAGAAAATGATATATAGATATCTAAAGGAAAATTCCAAAATGGTACTTAAATTGATTTGAAGAATAACTGTAGGAAAGTGAAACAGATTAGTGAAAGTTTGAGCAAAATCCAATAAGTAAACAAAAGTTCTCACCTCTCTCATTTCTGGACCAATCCTAGCCTTCTAATGATTCACTGGTTCTGAAATGTTGACTGTATTTATTATGCAATCATTAAAAGGGAAGTCCACCCTGATTACAAGTTGGTTTTAAAAGAAGCAGAAATGTTAAAGAAACAGATCAGTGAAGGTTTGAGCAAATTCCGATAAGAAATAAGAAAGTTATGAACTTTTGAAGTTGTAATCAATCAAACACAAATTGGTGATTCCGTGATGTATCTTGCGAGCTCCTCTCCCATTTGCTCAGTACAGAAAATCTCATAAATTTTAATTATCTTATTTTTTATGAAGCAATATATTGGTTTCATAAGGCTTTGTGTAAAAACATATGAGCAATGATAATATCTAAATTGCATGCATGATTTAATATTTTCTTTAAGAGAAAATGGAAATTTATGATTTTTGGGGTACAGGGCAAATGGGAGAGGAGCTTGCAAGATACGTCAGAGTTGCCAATTTGTGTTTGATTGATAACAAGTTCAAAAATTCATACCTTTCTTATTTCTTATCGTATTTTGATCAAACCTTCACTGATCAGTTTCTTTAGTATTTCTGGTGGACTTCCCCTTTAACGATTATATAATAAATACAGTCAACATTTCAGAACCAGTGAAACATTTTAAGGCTAGGATTAGTCCAGAAATGAGAGAAGTGAGACCTACTTTTTTTTTTACTTTTGAAAATATGGGACAGGGTCTGTGATGGGGGTGGTGTAGGAGAGACAGACAAAGAGAGCGAGAGGCAAGAGAAAAAAATCTAGTACATGCAGAATTAGGGTCTTCTATTCAATACCAAACTTTCAAAGTGATGGTACCTGTTTTATTTAATAAATCACTTGCACAGATTCGCTCCATACAAACTTTGCAATCCTACAAGTACAATTTGAAAACCGTTCAACAATCAAAAGCATATTTTCTTCAATGAAAAACAATTCCATAAAACTTCAATGTTTGCTGTCCATCATTTTCTCTTTCCTGTTCTCAATTCTCTTCATCAAGTTCCTTTGGAGAGTTTTAGTACATAATACTGGTAGATATGCAAATAAGCAAGGTAAATAAAGTGTATTCAATTAACATCATTCACAAGGATAAATGGGTTAAAGATAATGATGAGTTCCGGTCATGCAATTACATTGTGAAAGAAACTGTCTCAAAGCAATTGGGAAAGGTTGAACATGTCTACATAAGAACTGTGTTGTTTTCAAATCATTAAAATAGATAAGAAATTGACCCAATCTTGCTGAAAAGCACATGTACTGCACACAGAAACGGGTATATGGGACTACACACACGAGTGGCATGAATGTTCGGCCCAAACATTTCAGCTATTTCTAGTCATATTTTGATTATGAGGGCATTTGAAGAGCAATCCTTTTCACTGGATTTTTCTACTATGATGTTCTTCCAAACTGACAGAAAAAGAATGAGAAAGCTCACAAATTATTTTTCACTTTTTCCCAGAACTCAACCTTCCCTTTAACTAATGAACTGTATCATGTTCCTCATCGCAGCTCCTTCAGGCTTGGTTAGACCTCACCGATAAACGATAACGATAATGATATAATACATAATGTACTGATAATGACAACAATAAAATTATTGGTTATGTCAATCAAACACTATGGACATTACCTCTTCTACCACTCATGTCACACCAAAGGAGTGCATTATTGGCTCACAGATTTTATCGCAGAGGTCTGTTTTTTGTTGTCCGTCCTCAAAAAAATCGGTGCCAGAGCGATCCAAACAAGATCATAAAATCGTTGAGGGAGGCTCATTAGCATAAATTGTTGAGGTCTGCCTACAACAACAATTTCCAATTCATTTTCCACATAAACAACAGGGGAGCGATTTAGGAAAACACTTTTATCGTTACATTATTGGTGAGGTCCAAGTCCAGGTCTTACATACCTTGCTACCCCACCATAGTCTAGACCCGTCTCTCCTGTGAATTCAATCCATAGTCTAGCTTTGAGTAGGTCTGCATTCCTAGTACTACTGATACCACGATAGGAATCCTCTAGAAGATTGTTCCTGTGTACCTTCAGCTCAAATCGGTTCGGGATGTTGTTCTGCAAGTAACAATTAAAGATGAAGTTGAGTTCACGTCATGAGATTGAATTGTGGAAGGAGCTGTCTCAAAGCAATTGAGAAAGGTTGATTATATAGCACATAAGAATTGGTGTATGCTGTAAGGCCTTGGAATCACCAAAATGATAAGAAATTGACTCCATCCTGCTGAGAGTCACATGCACTGCACACAGAAATGTGTACATTGGACTACACCCAAAAGTTCGGCCCTAACATTTTAGTGGTTTCTTGTTATATTTTGAATGTGAGGGCATTTGAAGAGCAATCCTTTTCAGGGGACATTTCTACTTTGATCATCTTCCAAACTAATATAAAAAGAATGAGAAAGCTCACAAATTATTTTTTATCTTTCCCCAAACTCAACCTTCCCTTTAAGAATTTGGAAAATATGTCTTTACCTGTAATAATCACTACATTACAATTGTTTTATATACAAATATATACTGCCAAGAGAGGGTCTGGTTGGAACTATGGTCCCCGAGGTGAAGTGAACCAAGACTATATTCATGAGGGGCGCAGTCCCGATGGAAAATGGCCATCATCACGTCACTAAGGGTACCTTAATTTAACCAGAGACTCAAATGTAGGCAGTATGTATTTGGTTTATATCCGTCATCTTGAACTAAAGCCTAAATATACTGATCCACTGATGACCACCTGCACTGTACACAAACAGTTTTGAAGAAGGGATAGATTTGCGGGGATATCAAACGCATAATGATGACATCATCACGTGCCGGTACCTAAAACAAATTTTATGTTGTGTACATGTACTCATTTTTCATGTGTGATGTCATAAGCCATACACAGTATCCGGGCAAAGTCCTAATTTACATGGATTGTGACGTCAGATGTTACCCCTGATCGACAATTTGCTCATTAGTATGAGGCTTGTAGGAAATTATTTTGTCACATGACATGCATTGGACCAATCAATTGCGCAGATTCTTTTCATGACAGATATAATCATATACATGTGAGCTAGCAAATAGCAAAATACACTAGCTGAAGCTGGCTCCTCCCCTCTATGAACTGTAATATAATCTCAATGTTTTTTGCAAGAGACAAGCCAGATTTTCATTAAAAAAAAGAATGAGAGGGTAAATATAATATGAAATTCTTGTCAAAGAACTAGTAAATGACATTTAAAAAAGTAATGTTCAGTATTTAAATGAACTTTCGAGAAAAAGCCTAGAAATTATTCTAGACTGCTCATATATAATTTATGCATCCTCATGTAATTGGGGTAATTTAGAACCACTAAAACCATAACAAAGTTGTGCCAACTTCACATATTTACTGAAAAGCACAAAAATATGCATAATGGAAAATTTAACTAGTTAAAATAAATATTTCCAAATAGATTTTGATGCAGATATTTATTAAACAAAAGTTAATTTCATTTTCCAATGAATCCAAGGCTTGATTTAATTTACACATAAAAAAAATTCCACAAGGTAATGCAGGTAAAGATAACAATAATACTATATTTAGGGGCTTACCGGTTTCTTTAGATGCATCTTCAGGAAGTCATACTTTCGCTTGTAGTCTCGAGAATATGGCACAGCCTGGTAAAAAACAAAGGATATTAATAAATATATATATATTTCCTTTCACATTGTATATATTTCCACGAGAGTTGCCAAACTGTTATATATATAATATTGTAAGGAAATAACATATACAACTCTAAAGGCTACATTAGCTGGACAGTTTTTGTCTTATTTCTATGCTCAACTGTCCCGCTAATGTAGGTGGCGCTATTATGACGGAATAAACCGCATTGTTGTGTGTCCAGCTAATGTTCCCTTTAGTCATATATATATATATATATGTTCTGCAGTCTGGAAACATGATCTTTCACTGTAAGAAGGTAAGAAGTATATAACCCAGTGAGGGAAGCATCCTACTGAGTGATGGTTGCCTGAGAAAGAACCATTACCAATAAAAAATCTTAAAGGAAACATTACTGAAATCTAAAATATTCAATTTTCTTTATATATAATAAGAGCTAAGATGGAAACAGTATAATCACTATATGTACAATCAACAATTCCTCATTAAAAAAAAAGAAACTTTTGAGGTGTCCCTCATCACATTTTTAATATTAAACAAAATTTACATACATATGTGTCACCTCTGGCAACATAAATGTAATTGCTTTTCTAAATCAGCAATATCTTAAAGTTAATAATATAATATAATATAATATAATATTCCGCTTTTATATAGCACCTATTACATCGGTGATGTCTCTAAGCGCTTTACATATATATTTTATTATGGCATGAAGGACACATTTCTGCTGAAACAAGGGGGAGGGGTTACCCTTACTCAAAACTGTGTATATTTGTCAGAAAAAAAAGATGTTTTGATTTTTCTTCTGAGGATTTTTTTTTTTTTAATGATTTCATAGGGTTTAATCCTCACAATGGATACTCACTGGTCCTGCAATGGCTGGGTTCTGTAATCTAGGATCTTCCCACTGTGTTGAGTGGGTTGCTGAAAAATGAAACAAAAATATACAATGGTTGCTCTAATGACTGTCATCATATGTTCTAACATTTCACTTGAACATGCTACTCTTCAATTACTTGACTAATATATCAATCTTGATATGAAAAATCACCATCTCAATGAATATTTCTCTTTCATATATCCATTTATCGCTCCTAAACTCAGTCCACTGACAGAAAAATAATTATTAAGCACGTAACATCTAGGCCCTGTTTCATAAAACTCGTTAGCAATAACAAGTCACAATAACTGTTATAAGCTACTGAAATCATAGCATTTGATTGGCTGAGAGTTCATTTGACATAGATCTGTTGCAATTGTTATTGATAACAAGTTCTATGAAACAGGGCCCTGAAGTAGTTAGCAATACACAATATATTGAAAAAAAAATAATATATGATTTGTCCACAGGAGAAGTTTTAAGAGAAGGTTGAGTTCTGGGAAAGGTGAAAAATAATTTCTGAGCTTTCTCATTCCTTTTATGTCAGTTTGGAAGAACATCATAGTAGAAATGCCCCCTCATATTCGAAATATGACGAGAAATAGCTGAAGTGTTCTGGCCGAACATTCATGCCAAATGTGTGTGCAGTCCCATATACCCATTTCTATGTGCAGTGCGTGTGCTTTTCAGCGAGATTGGGTCAATTTCTTATCATTTTGATGATTCCACAATTTTTATGTAGATATGATTAACTTTTCCCAATGGCTTTGAGAGGGTTTCTTCCCTAATATAATCGCATGACCAGAACTCATCTTATCTTTAATATGAAACCAACAGTATTTTAAAAACAACAATAAAAAACCTTTTTCAATTATTTTTTTACATATGACTTACTGTGATCAACAAAGAAGACTCTTCCATCAGTATAAACACGCATCTCCCATCCAGACTGGAAAATAAACACACAAGAGTTTGATTCTAGTAACAGAAGTCTTTTTTATCAGACCTTGCTCATTGAGAACAAAACGATACATCTAGTGGCTGTAAACATTTAAAAAAGCTACTAAAGTTACTTTATCTGGTATCAGAGCATTGGTTTGGTTTGGGTTAAGATTTAAAAGCATGGTGTTGGTATATCAACAGATCTTTATAATACTGCTAAAATTTTCTGAGTTAATGTTATCAAAGCAATCTACTATCTATTTTTTGTTGCTAGTGATACAAAATATATTTACCACTACGCTTTCATCTACACATTGACAGTGCTTGACATAAGATATTATCTCATACGACATAACTATACAAATAACCCTGTAGACTTCATCACATTTTCATCTCCAATCATGTTTTCAGCCTTATTTCATATAAAATCTAATCATCACTTTTCACTCCAAGGATTAGCAAATTTAACTTAATTTTGATTTGGTCACAATCCAACAGATACTTTGCAAGCAGATAACAGTTATCATATGTATATTTATTAATTTAGGTGAAAACATCCTGGCTTTTAATTGAATAATAGACGGATCGACTGTCTTACCGGTAAGGGACCTAGTTCATCCTGTTGCCTTTGTCGTCTAGGATCCTCCTGCAACGTTAGAAGAAGAAAAAAGGAAAAGAAAATTATTCGAAAACCGTATGAGCAACCTGAAGTCAAATTCATATATTGGGAAAGAGTAGGAATAATTTAACTGTTAAAATATCAAACTTTTGAATTTTTGTGAGAATATTCCATCACTTGGATACATTAGTTATTTAGCATTCATACTACATTCTGCTCCTCTTCAGCTATTAGTAAAAATTATCATATTCTCACTGTGTACACCATTAGTTCAAAATAAAGTTTAATATAGGTCAAGCAATTACACTGTAATGTATACAAATTTATGCACATATGTTCGCTGAGCACCTAGTGACAAGCTATTCCATTAACCTGCTTTTTATAAATGAGCCTCAATGCTTGGAATCCAGTTTGCATACATTATTTGTTGCTATGTCCGGCAAGCTTTCAGGTTGTCAAGAACAACCTTTGTTTGAAAGGTATGTATATAAAATTTGCATACATTACAGAAGCGGTCTATTAGGACAGGTTGATTATGTAGCATATAAGAATTGGTGAATACTGCGGGCTTTTGGAATCATCAAAATAATACAAAGTCGACTCAATCTGGCTGAAGGTCACATGCACTGCACACAGAAATGGGTATATGGCTTGGAACAGACTTTCAGCTATTTCTTGTCATATTTCGAACATGAGGGCATTTGAAGAGCTATCCTTTTCAGTTTTCAGGGGATGTTTCTTTTATGATATTCTTCCAAACTGACATAAAAAAGAATGAGAAAGCTCGCAAATCATTGTTCACCTTTCCCAGAACTTAAACTTCTCTTCAGTTAAAGGAAAATTAACCTCAAAATATAAATGTGCTCATATGTAAGTACATTTATATTCTAGTGTTAATTCTCCTTTAAGAAAAGTTCAAGCTTAATTCAACTTGAGAAAAGTTGGTACTGACCCATGAGGTTGTTCTTGTATTGTGATCAATGTAGAACTTCTTCCCATTAGGAGCTATCTGTATCTGCCATCCTGCAGGGAGTGGTCCTAGAGGATCATCATCAGGAACATTAATTGCCTGAGGAGCACTGACCTATACCAATCATAAACAAATAAATCATTAGATTAGATGACCGCTACTCAGGCTAACAAACATTCATTGGGCCATGCTGAACTGTCAAACCATCTACTTCAAGACAATTATATCCTAAAATAAATGTAAAAAGTGAGAAATTATTAGGACCTCTTAACCCGTCATAAGATTAGTACAAGAGATCATCATTATCATTATTACTCTGAGGGAAATTGCATCTATTTCTTGTCTTTTCTACTAATGGAATGTTTCTGGAAAAAAAATTTGGTGAGCATTATTCTTCAGCAGGAGCGATTTTACCTTTTTCCCACTAATTTTTTTCTTGCAGTTTTGTTTTCCACAGCTCTTCAAGAGTTTTCCAGAGCAAATTGCTCACTGCTACTATGTAGAATCGCTTATTTTCCTACCAGGAATTATATCAAAAGTGAAACATTTTGGATCCTCTTTAATAACAGTTAACACAACAAAACTTGGAAAATGCATCATAAGATCAATTAGTTTTGTATGGAAGAATTAGAGTATGTACTGTAACAAACCTTTGAGACTAATAGAAAGATAAATGTAGTGCTTTGTAATTACATTTGGTTTACAATTACAAAGTACATTTTGCAGAGGCAAAAGTGTTCCTAGTTTATAAGAAATTATGCAGGGAACATAATTCATGACAAAAATATAAATTGTCTTCAAAATATTACTCACTGGTTGAGCTGGTTGTGTTGGTGCCTATAAACAAAGAGAAATAAATTAATTTTTAGGGGGAAAAAAGGGTACCTGACAAAATCTTGGACAGTAAAGACCATGAATTATGATAGGTACAGAAGATATGCTTGATTTTATATATATTTTTTAAACAAAGGCATTTACTACAAAGAGCACTAAAACTAATGAAAATATTTCTTCAAATACATGTAAAACATCTCCAAGTACATTTCAGATAATCAAAAAGTTTTGCTCTAAAAGAACATTCAGATAAACCTAACCGTAAAACCCAAATTCTTATGAAAGAAAAAAGGAAATAATTTTTCTAAAATTTCCAAGAAAATTGATAATACTTTGACAGCATGCACTTACACATTCTCAGAAATATCTCGAGCAGCTACAAAACATAAGTGGAGATTTAAGTCTGGAATAACTGTCCCACACTAATGTAACTTCATGTATACAAGGGGCCAGTTTAAGAAAAGTATATTATTAGAATTCCTGTTATATCTCATAATGTTTGGTGGAAATAGCAAGAAAGGTGATAATTCATACACTTTTGGAAGAGTTAATGGCTCTCAGTAGAGGAACTGAAATTGTGGGGTCTTTCTCTGTTTTTTTGTTTTTTTTTCTTCTCTATAGAAACTTCTTTATTAGGTATTGCTCTTAACTTTGCAATATATAACAAACATATAACAGAACATATACATGTATATAAACAACAGAATCAACCACAAAATAATACTGATTAAAGAGGACATAGTGTAAAACAAATTTACAGCAAAATAATATCTTTCCATCTGTTATCAAATGATATAAAGTTGTTATTCTTAACATAGATGTAATGTTCAGGAGAACTGTAATACCTTAACATGCATTTAAAGGAACTGATTGATAATACACCATTTTTGCAATTGCTGGAAAATATACAGTACAGTTAACTTTGCATAAGTCGAATCTGTTTGACTTATGCAAAATACGATATAGGAAATGTACTAACACATGTTTTGCATAATTTGGGCAAAAAAAAATTCATTCGACTTGGGTAAAGTTCGACTTATGCGACTGAGTTATGCAAAGTTAACTGTATCCGGCAAATAAAATAATGAAGTTAAATTTTTTTCTCTGTTACAGAGGTGACATGCCCTTGGACTCTACTTAGAATCAAGCCCTGTAAATGCAACTTACAGCTCCGGTATCTTCATCCCCCATGCCCTCTATGGTGTCTTCAATGCTAATCACTCTCCTGGCTAGAAACTGAGCTCTGGCTTGATCAGTCTGGGATCCCCCTCGGGTCGGTGTTGTGCTGATACTCCTGCATCAAGACCGCAACAACAAAAACATGTTATATGCTATGATAATAAGCTAGTTCGTAATTATAATTTGCGCATGTGCAGGTAAAGGTCATTTGTACCGAGTACAATTGACCTTGATACACTGTCATTTTGTACACACCACGATGTGCGCACCAAAATGATTTTACTTGTCAAACAAGTGACGTGTCCACTAAAACAAATGCTTGTGCTCGTACAAACTGGGGTCATTTCAAGATCATTTTGACCATGTACTAATTACGAATTGGCTCATTTAACCCTATTGCCTGTCTCATGAGGTTTATTGTCCGTCAAGGACATATTCGATTTATTTTTATGGTTCTAATACCATTTGTCACAATGGTCATAAGTTGTGACAGTTTCACTTTCCTTCATACAGAGAGAAATGATCTATCACATAATTCCAGCTTATAAATGCACATGTTTCATTTGGGTTTTAATTTCTTCAACAAGGTGGGATGTAATTATGATCACCATTAAATAAACTGACACACATGATTTCCTTCAAGTTTAAGTAACAGTAAGTAACAGCTATTTTTTCAAATGACAGATTCATGCTTTAAAGTCAAATAAATACAGATAAATAAAGTATGAACAGTCAACAGGCAATGATGAATTCCATCATGTGCTGCCAATATGGTGCTTAACATCTATTTTTTTCAAAGATGAATTCTATAGTATGTTGCCAATATGAGCACCCTATTCAAAGTGATGATACAATTTCTAGATAATCATAATACTTATTAGTCCTCTGTATGCAATGAACACAAACAGATGTCTTTAGTTGCACTTTGAACGAACGAGGAAAAATAAAGGTATAAACCATCAGGGCTTCATTCCTCTTCAAACGACGAACAAGGTAAGTTTTTAGAACTAGTTTTAAATTGTTTTGACTCACGGTGCTGTAGGCATCTCCCACTGTGTTCGTCTATTGATGTGATCCACATAGTAGACCCTTCCATTAGCATCCACCCTCTCTTCCCAACCCTGTGGGACGGTAGGCCTCCGACTCTGTTCCCGTGACGACGCATCATTCTCTGCATTGGCTTCCACCATCTCCCAGTCTCTCTGCAAATAGGAGGGATGGGAAATGCAACAAGTCACATATTATTAAAATTATTATTATGGGAAATCAAACGTGGACTTGGACTTCAACTTTCTCAGTCGCATCGCCAGACCGACTCCAAACCAACCGATTTCTTGGCCATTCGTGGTAAGGTATTTTTTTGTTTCGGTTCTGAAGTCGGTCTGGAATCAGTCTTGTCGGTGTGATTGAGGTATAATAGGAACAAAATGGAGGGGTAATAGTCTTTTATACTCTTTTTTTCAAAACATTCATTACTACAAAAATACTTTGGAAATCAGGTGCATAGAAGAAACGTTTCTTAGGAAATTCCTGATAACTAAACCTCATTGGAAATGACAGATTCATGCTTTAAAGTCAAATAAATACAGATTAAATAAAGTATAAACAGCCAACAGGCAATGTTAATCATTCATAGAATACATGGTAAGAAAACAATGTAAATACATGAACTGTTAAACCAGAAATTTCCACAAACTTTGTGAAATGGGTGAGACTAGCAAATGTTTCACGTCACAAAACAAAAGAGTTACAACCTAGAATTTTTTTATGTCAATAGGTTGTAGACATGAAAAAAAAAGACGTCAAAAATTCGCAAAAGTTGCATGCCCTTTAATAATTTTCCGGTTTCACAGCAATTCGTGGAGGTGCCTCATTCTTATCAATATCAATGTAATGAATGTATCAAATGGTATTAGTTTTCTTGTGGCTTAATAATCGTCAGTATGTAGTCCCACGCATGCATTGTTGCCCTGTTAAAATGAATGGTAGACTTGTTGAACTCAATTCTCTTCTAAAAGGGCTGTTTAGTCTTTCTGAGATGAAGGTAATATGAGAAATGTCATGAGTTTTTGCAGTTACAATGGACAGTCTCATTTATCATTAGTATACCTGATGTTCCAGCTGAGAAAGAAGAGAAAGAGAAAGAGAAAAAGAAAGAAAGAGAAAGAATGAGAGAGATAGAGAGAGAGAGGGGGGGGGGGGACTTCCCTTCTACTAATTCCAAGAAAAGCTATTATTTTCAGCCAACATGTATGCAGATGGATTTTAACCATAAGTTGTTTGTTGTTTTTTTTCTTTAAATGTATGCATTTTATTACAGGTCACTGGTACCTCCCCATCTAAAGAGAAACTCAATCCCGGCTCACACAAGGCGTCATCGGTTGACTTTAGTACCCCTTCAGTCACTTGTATGGTCTTTTGCCCATTATGAGAGAGTGATATAGTTTAAACAGCGATTGCAAAATGAACAGTGCAAAATACTTTTAATAACTGGCGTATGGGTGAATTGCCTTCACAAACTCGATTAGTACAGGTACCGATCAAAATGACGCCTTGTGTGAGCCAGGCTTAAGAAATGTAAAATGATATTAGTCATTCCCGATTGATATCAACTAGTCATGTCACAGTTGGACTTGAAAATTCTGACAATATTGTCAAACATTTTTATCGCCAGCTTGTCATCCATCCATGGCATGCTTCGTTAGGTATTATTCTGCATCTCATTAGAATAATGAAAACCACACCTTCACCACACATACATGTAAATATAGTTACATACAAATCATCCTATTCTAAGATAACTACACATAGGACTATCCCCCGCCCCATACATGTATAAACTCTCCCTGGACAGCTACCCTGCGTCCCTTTCCCTTCCCCAACTAAACCTGTAGAAAAAGTAACCCCACCAAGACAAATGACCTTCTGAAAATAATACCTTCCTGATAGCTCTTCACCAGACAAATTCTCATAGGAAAATGACTGGAGTAGGGCAAGTGCGACCCAGATGAGATTTATGGGAGTAATTGTCCTACGGGTAACTGTCCCCAAGTAAATGACTAATTGTCTTAGGGGGTATTTGATCGGGGGTAATAGTCCAGGGGGCAGTTGTCTGGACACCACATAACAGAAGGACATAAGTGCATTGCACCGTTCTGCTTAACACGGACGCGCATTATTGTGTTAAGCAGAAGGTCATTGCCATTAAAATACTCATAACTTCAAAAATCTGTGCTTAATTGATGCAAAACTACTAAAATTAGCTGGCAACCATACATCTTCACTTTTTCATTAGTCTTGTTTAAAAATTGGTATTACACGTATAGAGCAATCAAAACCTTAGATGTGAGATACCAGAAATTTGCTTTGTGGCATGCGTGCATGCTAATGCCTTTCTGCCAGCCACATCATATCTTTTCTATAACACTGATATCCCATAGAAGAAAGATCATATTGGTCTACATGTATGTAGCTTTATTTCCACACGAAATAGGGCAGCATTAATATGTACATTGAAGGTGTTCCATAAAAATGGATTCATTATCAATATAAAGAAAATTTGCAAAAGATCTGTTCAATTACATTAGTTATAGAATATATACATCTTAAATGTATAGCTGGAAGGTTTTTTTTTTCTTAAAGTTCAAAATAAAATAAAAGGGAAAACATTATTAAAGAGGTGTATGTTCCACTTGAGTAAGATACTTTGAAAGAACAAGTACTAAGTTAGACTAATTTATATTTGGATAATTCCTATGTCATTCTTTATATGCAGTCTCTCCGAACAGCTCTTATCTTGTAAAGTATTAATGATGCTTATATGAATCAGAAGATGACCCAACTGATGAAAAAAATTGAAGTTAGAGGCTTTGAAAAAAATGTAAACAATCAAAATGAAAACAGCCAACGTGCATAAAAAAAGAGTTTGAAATTGATCATATTTATGCTTGCATACAAGTGGAAATCCAAATCAAATGTCCATTCTAAATACAGTTTTTATGACAGCAAAAATATGCACATCAGCTAAAAAGTATGCGAGAAAATATGTAAATGAAAGCAGCATACACCAACCCGGGTAAGGCCGACGTTTCGAGGGGGTTCACGTCGTGACCTGATCTAAAAAAAGATTTTGATAGAGTTGAGAGATATTAATAAAGAGAATTTTAATTTTGCTGAGAGCCTCTCCAAACGAAATATGTAAAAAATATAAACAAAATCCTTTTTTTATTGATAAAAATATTACTATTCAAGAAGAGCCTGATATGTTGAACATCTGGACGTAGTATTTTCTGGAGGAAAGTGAGAGACTAATGCACTGAAGATGTTCAATATCATGTTTTGTGAGATATACGGTCAAATATTTGATGAAAAGTGTCATTATGATGCAATACTAAATGTTGAGTTTTAAATCGCACAGCTTTGAAGATAAATTCTTATTCAAGTACCGATTCTCTGGCGTGGTTGGCAAATGTACTGAATAGAGATTTTAATCACCAATAAATAAATGACTTTTTTCTTTCAAATAAGTAAGCAATTTAAAACAAAATAATTTGATATACATTGTTGATTTAAATCTCAATTATCAAAAAGAAAGAAAAAAAAATCAACCCTGTTCTCTCAAGTTTGACTTCATGTAATATTTCCATTTATAAGCATTAAGGAACTTTTGCCCCAAAAGAAAGACAGCTCAAGCACGTAATAAGCTGATGAGTAACTTTAACTAAAAGGTACCTTTATATAGAGAGTAGCGACATGGACGTCTGACTTTTCGGGAAACAAAATGGCGTTTGAATTATTTCCATTGAGAACACCCAGGTGCTCATCGGAATTGAATAGAAATGTTGCATAGCAGAGGAAACAAAATGGCGTTCAAATCATGAGTTGTCGCTACTCTCTTTATGTAGGTACTCTAGCTTTAACCCTTTCGAGACAATTGACCACATTTTGTGGTTTGGCGCAATAATTTTTGATTCAGAACTAAAAAAAATATACCAGATGCATGAGTAGAAAGAGCAAAAATTTTTGCACACACTATGTCCATTTTTGGTGCATGACCATATTGCGTTTGATGCCAAGAATTGAAAAAAAACGAGAATAAACTTTAAAATCCATAAATTGACGACACATTGAGAGGTTCAAAATCATTGTTTTTTATCAAAATTAGCAATTTTTTCAACTTTTCGACAAAATTCTGAACCATGCATATTGTTTGCAGAGACTTTGCACCTTATTAGAACCATGTAGTGCTAAAAGAAAAATATTATTGTTGCCAATTTGAAGAACAAAATGTGATCAATTTTGAAATAATTCCTGTCCTGAAGAGACTATACCTCCTCCTCCTCTTCTTGTTGTACTTCTAGGTCTGGAAGATTCTCCTCTCTGACAAAGCCTATAGCCATACGCAGACTACCACGCACCCTGGATCTGGGACTGAAATGGAAGCAGATTAAATAATCTTTCAGAATCAGCAATATCTTTGTCACAATTACTTCTCTGTCATTTCCGATGTAATGCAGTTGCATTGAAGTGGGATAGGACTTCAAATGTATTTCTAAATTCTAATCATTTCCAAACTAATAAGATGTTAAAACAAATGTACTACATCTGATATACCACAGGATGGAACCCAATGGGTTGTGTGGGAATGTGTAGAATGAAAATGGAATGGTCCCTCAAACAAATTAAAAGATATGTGAACTATCTGGAATTTCTCCCAAGTCCTCATGAATAGTTATGTCACTGACACCACATCACTTCATTTTTTTTTTTCAGCATTCCTATACAACTGCATGTATAAGATTCTCGACATCCTCCAACATGTTTCCTATTTAAGCGTATCAAAATCATTGAGAAGGGAAAGTGAGGGAGGGGGGAGGGGGAGGGGGAGGAGGGGGAGGGGGAGGAGGGGGAGGAGGGGGAGGGGAAGGAGGGGGAGGAGGACGAGGAGGACGAGGAGGACGAGGAGGAGGAGGAGGAGGACGACGACGATGAGGTGGTGGAGGAGGAGGAGGACGACGACAACGGCGACGAGGTGGTGGAGGAGGAGGAGGAGGAGGAGGAGGAGGACGATGACGGCGAGGTGGTGGAGGACGAGGAGGTGGTGGAGGAGGACGAGGAGGTGGTGGAGGAGGAAGAGGAGGTGGTGGAGGAGGACGAGGAGGAGGAGGTGGTGGAGGAGGACGAGGAGGAGGAGGAGGACGAGGAGGAAGATGGAAAAGAATGATAATAAGAAGGGAAAAGAATGATAATAAGAAGGGAAAAGAATGATAAGAAGGGAAAACGACAAAACAGGAGGGAGAGAGAAAGATAAAGATATAGAGAGCTAAAGAAAGAGAGACTGCCAAAAAAAAATGAAAGACTGACACAGCAACATAGTGAGAAAGTCCGGAGTACTGAAAGTAAAACCTACCTTCTTGGCCGCAGGAGGAAGTTTTTTTCTAAGAGTTCTTGATCCGGCCCAACCGTCTAAACAAAAAAAAAACGATGAAAATAATTCATTAACTTATGTGTACACTGATAGCAACTTCACTTGCAGACATACACAGAAAGAATTTTCAAACGTTCCTTGTTTGAAGGAAAATTAATAGTTAAATTCATGAAACTGAACATATAAACCCTACTGTTCATAAGAGATTAAGTGTACCAGGACCCTGTTTCATAAAACAGATTTTGAATAACAACTGATGCATTTCTATAACAACTCTGCTCACAGCCAATGAAATGCAGCGATTCCAGTAGCTTACGTCAGTTATCGTATAAACTTGTTACTGATAAAAAGTGTCATGAAACAGGACCCAGATCACATACAATGTATATACTGAAGTAAAAATGATGAATATTCTTGCCCTGAACAAACAACTCTGCATTCCTCATATTTTGCAACTTTACATTTCTGGTGCAATAATAGCTATGCTTAAAACAACAACCCACCAACAACAACAACAACAGGGGTTCACACAGGATCGTAACAGTGAATGCTCGTAGTTATAAACTACAAGAGTCGTTAAAACCAGAAGTACTTGCGTGTACACTATGCAGACCATGCTTTGAAAATTATGCATGCCTTCGGTTGTGCAGGACAGACCTGGAAGCTCAACGTAATTGGAGAGGTCAATCGTAATAACGAGCTGGCGAAAGTATCCATATGGCATGTAAGTTTAAGTAAAAACCCTCTGCTGCATTAATGAGGAATGCTTGTAGTATAAAACTTGAGTGAACATAAAGTTACAAAACCACAAATGCATCTGCATGGTCCATAACTATAAGATAACCTCGAGGTTTAAAACCACAAGCAAAACTTCAAGTTTTGGGACTTTTGTGTGAACTATATTTAACTATTGCAGAACAAACTGCTAGGACAGTTGGTGGGACTGTAGACAAACTGCCTACTACACTCTCTTTTATATTCCAATACTCACTGGCAGACTTTGAAGCGGAATCTCAACCACGCCAAGAAAGTCATCTCTTGTCTGTAAAAAAAAAAGAAAAAAAAAAAGAATATTAATTAAAACTTGAAAGATTGAAAGATTTATTAACAACAAATCAACAATATGAAAATGTATTATTCACAGGGCCCGATAACTAACAGGCATCCTGCACACATGCCCCACCCCCCCCCCCCCATTCCAACCATTTTAACAGGGGACCTATGCAGCATAAAGACCCTGTGCTAAAAAGTTAGTGTCGAGCCCTTATTATGAAAACTTTAGAAGTGCAAGATGAGTGATGTAAAGGAGGTGATTGATGAGGACAAAATAAAGGTAGTTTAAGGTATGAAAGGGACGAGAAATGAGGAAAGAAGAAGATCGGACGGGAATAAAAAAAGCTGTAGAACCAGAAACTTTTGCGGATCGTTAAGGTCAGCCATTTTTGCAAATATTAAATTTGTGCAGATTGCAAAAATTCCATGTTGTGCTACATGTAGTTCTGATTTGCTGCATGGAACTTCTGCAAATCTTGACCACTCGTGAAATTCACGATAGTTTCATGCATGCAATAATTTATGTTTTTTCCAGTAGCAAGTACTGCCAAAACTAAAGCTACGATAGCTTAGCAAAACATGATGGCGAGTACGAACGCAAGAAAGATGCATACATGTATAGGACAAATTTATTCAAAATCATAATATTATTCTATAGAGGTAGAACCAAAATATTAGATGTAGAATTAGTATTTATCTCTATGAACATTTTAAAGCAAAATAATATGAAAACTTTTATTCAGATAGGTCTGATTGTGATTTTAGAGGCACAGAGAAAACTAGCAATTTCGCTCTTTGTAAATCATTTTTTTGAAACCACACTGGAAGTGTATACTGTATAGGAAATGGAATATTATTATATTATATGCCCTAAATAAAACAAATATCATTACCTATCATTAATAAGAGTATGATATTCATTAATATCTACCCATAGCTGAATGCACAACTAATCGTTTTATAAGCTTAGCGAGCCCACTAGCAATTTGCAGTGTTTTATTTTCTGAAATGCACAGTATGTCAAAGCACATTACCAATTGATTCAACAGTGAAAGATCAGCGTGACATGAATAGAGGATCGATCCATGCACATACAAGTATGCTCACATTCTAAAGCAGTATCATAATAAATGCCTCCGATGGAAAACCTATACATTCATTCGCTAGCATTTCAGGGAAAAATTGTACTCCTAAACATGATACTTTGAAATGAAATCACGCAACCAAAACAATATCATGCACATGTAACAGTGAATCGGAACACTAGGGGGAATAGGAACAAAAATGGGAAAAGTGTTTTGACATAATTTTATCTCCACGAATGATGCAAACCCTTTTTATTTCTTTATTCATGATAAGCAAAAGAATGAAAATGGTTTCCAGAAATCCTGGAGACAAAAGAATCAGGTCAAACGTTTTTCCAATTTTTCTTCCTCCTCACCTAGTACTGTTCAAATTCATGCAGTTTTGCTATTAATATGAATTACCACCTGTTCTAAATTCATTGTATGACTATACGATTCTTGTATAGCCATACAGTCTGAACATCTTATAAAGAAACGTTGTATAGCAAAACGCACATTTGAGCAATATTTGGAATGAAAACTTGATAAAGAATTAGCATCCACTTGTAGTCTGAACATCATATTAAAGGAGAATTAACCTCAAACAATAAAGACGATAGTGTTCAAAGGTGTTATTTATTCCTACTTGTTAGACTATATGGCTTCGCGTCAAAATATACGAGATCGATACGAATCAAGATTTTCTGAGCAAAATTTATCATCTGCTAGCAATATGTATCGTCTGCTAGCAATACATGGGGGCTGCCATTTTTTTATGTGTACAAGAAGATTTTCTTAATCCAAATGCCCAATTGCCTTTTTCAAAATTAAAAACCCATTTGAGATTAAAAATATAGAATAGATATGTCAATTTATTTTTAAACTGAAGATTTCCTTATATATTTCTGTTGAAAATCGATATTCGCTTAATATAAATCTATTTTCTACATACTGTGACGCAATGGACGGAGCAAATTAATTCAAATTTTATGGATGCTTCTTCCCTGAGCATCTATAGCGGCAAACTATGCATTCACCTGCTTTCGGATAATGGTACTTGAAAAGTCAGAATGCATGCTGCATATATTATGTTCTGCTCTGTTTGGCAAACCCAAGAAAACAGATTTTTGTTAAGCAAAACCAGACAATTTAAAAGTATCATTATAAAGATTTAATTTTTATAAATCATGTAAACACCCACTTTATATTTTTCGTCACATATGGGATTTTAGGTAATGAAGAAAATCAATTTAGGTCTTGGATTCAAAATATCTTCCTGACCGGAACATTTCTCAATGGTTCATGTACAAATCCAAATCAGCAAGAAAATGGCAGCCCCCATGTAAATGAGTAGGAGACGATACCGGGTGTTGGAATATACCCTTTTATACCCTTTTCTAATATCTTATTAGAAAATGATTTAGGCCAATAAGTAGGAATATATTACACCTTTCAATATAAGTAAATTTGTACTCAGGGGTTAATTCTCCTTTAATACAAGAATTGTATATTGTATAACTGGGCGGGGCTTATCATGCGTGTGCACTGATGTGACCAATCAGCTGTATTGTTGTATACTCCATCGCTGTCATTGACGTGACCTGATACAAAACATATGGGGCCGTATTCTGAAAACTATGTTATCTTTTATGTTAGTAAAATGATGTTAATTGTCATAACAAATCAAAATCAGGACAAGTCATTGGGTTAACGATTGCGCAAAGATGGCTGTGCTCGCGTAGGGTTAACGATTGCGCAAAGATGGCTGTGCTCGCGTAAAGTTAACAGAGACATCTGCGCAAGCACCAATGATTAGTGTTTATTCCGTGCAATTTCAGTTTGTTATGACAATTAACAGTTTTCAGAATACCGCCCCTGCTGTCAGCTGACTTCCCCAACCCTGTTTCTTTGTAGATGTTGTAGTCTGAACACTCATTATGCTAATCATGATTCTTTATACAACGTTTCTTTATAACTTTCCTGTAGTCTAAACAGGCTATAAGACTGACAATGATCATCTTGAAACACGATGACATATGAAAATTTCCTTCGTGGTACATTTTATACTGCATGTGCACATAGATAAAACTGACAATGATTTTTTTTTAAACAAGACCACATACGGCAATTTCCTTCACGTTAACATCTTATACAGCAAGTGCATGTGAGAAAATCCGAGTCAAATGTGAATGCACCCAGAATGGGGTGAGTACTAACGGCTATGAATGCCCACGAGGTACAATCATGCTCTGAATTTCAATCCCAAATTTGTCTGCATCAGTGCACATAGCGTTCCCCATTGCCTTTTCTAGTTTTTTTTTTTTTTGGCAAAGCTATAACTCGATTGACCGAAAAGGTTGTGAAGAACCACTCAACCCCCCCCTGGACACAACTTCTTATTTCAACATTCCCAGTCAAGTCAATCAATAGCTTTAGTCATTCTCTGCATGCATAAATTCTGCGTTCATACTGTAATGATTTCACCCGTAGTGTGAACCCATGGGAATGACGTACAAGTACATGATAGGGTATTTCCAGGAAAATCAACTAAGATAGAGTGTGAGGTCTGTCTGTCAAATTAAACTCTCTTCCTTTTTATCATTAACGGAAATTTGCACATTTTCCGAGTATCTTCTCCATGCATCTCCTCGGAGCCCTTTTCCAAATTATACTTTCAAAAACATTCACACAATGTGGGCTCCATCCATAAAGTCTTGCACCATCGGGGAACACAGAAGACAAATAGAAAATATATAATTAGACTTCACTTACCAGCCTATTTTCATCAAATACTTCAAAAAGTAGTTTGTTGTCCCTTGGATTTACCTGTTTAGAAAAGAAAAAAAATAGAGATGGTTCAGACTTCAGAGAACACATTTTCAATGCTTTCACGGGTCAAAAAAAAAAAAGGGAATGGGAACAGTCAATGCATAGCAGTTGTGTTCTCCTTTTACTAATGTTTTTTGCATTATCTATTGGTACAGAATGCTAGAGTGTGTCCCAGAAAAAAGGCAACAGTCGGAAAAAGTCTCCCCAAATAAAATGTTTCAAACTATTTTAAGGAAATTTCCATACCTGTGGATAGCTTAGGGTCTCTTCTGTCACATGACATTAAAATATCAACCAATATTCTACACTTGAGTGAGCAAAAGCCTATTTTGTGCAAGAGTGCAAAATCCAGACCTGACAAGAATTGATACTGCCTCTGGCTGGTATCAGCGAAGCTGATAGTCATGAAGAGGCTCAAGAAATCGCCATATTCTGATCAATAAAAGATAATTTATAAAATAACAGGCTTTGTTGTCTGTATATCCTTACACATCCCATCAACATCTTAAGGTTGAGTGAGCAATTAACTACTTTGCTGAGTGTTTCAAAATGTTACTTTGAGTGAGTCTTTGAATTTCACCTGGCTTGCTCATTCAACCATAAAATTTTGATGGGATATATCAGGACATACAGTGAACAAAGTCAGTTGTTTGGCTGATGGTACTATAGAGAGCAGGCATTTAGCTGCATCAATAGCTTTACATACTAAAAGCTTTGTTATCCTATTGAATAAGATAATGAAATGATGTTGGGCTTTAAATATTCTCTACTGGGTTTGTTAAAATAGAACACCAAACAGATGTTACAGAAGTATTACAATGTATATTCCTTTTCAACATTATATGCTCATGTGGAAAACATTCTATAAACATTTTTGAATTACGATTGATTTTTAAAGGCATGTTTTGGAGGATATTCTATGAAAATTGTACTAGTAGAAATGATTGATAAAATTTTATGCTAATGATTTATTCTATGACTGACCTACCGACTGACTATTTATACATGTATAGCTACTGGCACACAGGACTCTAGTGGTCAAAAGTGCCATTCCTTTTACTACAACAACAACAACAACAACAAAGTCAGTTCTTTTATGAATTGTCTTTTAATGATCAGAATATAAAATGTCTAAGCCTTTTCATAACTCTCAACTTTACTGATACCAGCTAACATAAACAAACATTTGTCAAGTATGGATTTTGCACCATTTCACAAAAGTGGCTTTTGCTCACTCAAGCGTAAAATATTGTGAGATATTTTGGTGTCATTTGATAGATGAGACCCTAAGCTATCCACGAGAATTAACATTTCCTGAAAATATATTTAAGTATTTAATTGGGAAGACTTTTTTCAACTGTCAATTTTAAACGGTTCTCAAGTTTGTTGATACCAGCCAGAACAAATACCAATTCTTGTCAAGTCTGAATTGTGCACCATTTTACAAGTGGTTTTTGATCACTCAAGCATAATAACTACTGAGGCTTTTTTGATGTTATTGCATAGGAGGGACCCTAAACTATCTACAAAAATTAAACTTTATTGAAAATACATGTATTCTGAAATATTTATTTGGGAAGACCTTTTCCAACAGTAAACTTTTTTTTGGATGCACACACATGAGCAGAAAGAGCAAACTTCATAGAAAATTTTGAGCCTATTTCCAATGCAATATGTTGTGCCATCACCAATAAGAGAGATTAATAATCACCAAGAAGAGATATTAAATTGTAACTCATCATTAAAGTTTATAAATTGGCAACGCATTGTAAAATATATAATCGTACAATAACTGTACAAATTGGCAATTTTTCTGTTTGGTTCATTTAACAAACATTTTTATTTCTTTCAAACTATGTAGGAGTGGAAAATAAGATTAATTGTTGCCAATTTGAGGAGGGAAGCTGATTAATTTATTCCCCTTTCAAACCCGCTTCCCCCACTGAACTTCCCCGGTGAAAGCCTCCAAAGCCTCCTAATTCCTTAGGTTACCGGGGAAAGTACAGGAGCACCTTTCCGACTGACCTCGGTGGAGAAATTACCCGGGGAAGTTCTTCGGCTTTTCGCGGGGAACTTTTCCCTTGTCCCTTTCAGACCTTTCCCGGCGTAACTCTGAACTTCCCCGGGGAAGTGCTTGGTTTGAAAGGGGTATAAGACCATAAGAAAACTCTGAACTTCTATGGGTTAAAACTTCTTTCCATGTTGTGGCCACCACATCCTGCCCAAGCATTTGAGCATTGAACAATGTGGTTAGACTAAGAATTGTTCAGTACACTCACTGTAAAATTTATTGATTATATAAATAGTATGTAAGATTTAACATTGAACCATACATTATAACTCAAAATATGACACTTGAATGTAAATTTACATGTTTAGATAAAAATCTTTGGGGGCACAGTAGGGGTTTAATGTACATATAGGAACATGTAGTACTGTGATCCCCCTTAATACACACTTTGAATATATGTATAGTTCATGTTCCATATTTATTTTCAAGCTGCAACGATTAAATAGGGTGAACTTCGTAACTCACAATCATACCCTCCTGAAATTGTTACAGCTCTTATTCATGACAGTGATATATCAGAGTAAATAGATTTCGGTGAGAAGGCCTGAACAGTTGTGAACTATATATATATATGTCTACATCCATAACAATTTTCAAACTGCAATGTTGATTTTCCAGAACAGAAATGGCTTTTTTCCCAGCAGCACATAATTACAAGCCTCTCGCATGGCATAGAGCCTTCAAGACCGACGACAGCATGTGAGGATGACAACAAACATGTCAGTCTCTATGGCCCTTATGACCACCTTTCTGAGAGTTCACCAGACGGACAATGGGTTGCCGGTCTACTGGGATGTCCTGGGCCCCCGTTTCATAAAACTTGTCATCAATGACAAGTTGCAATAACTGTTATAAGCTACTGAAATCCTTGCATCTGATTGGCTGAGAGCAAATTTGTCGGTAAAAATCACAGACAAGACACTTGATGAAACGCCCCCCAGTTTGACAATGTTGTCAATGATACAACAATATTATAGATTTGCATTTAGCTGAGAATATATGAACTGCTAAAAATCTTTATTTGTACTTGTACTGGTACATAAGTTTTCATATCTAAACTACTAGTAATAGGGTCAATCCACGTCAAATCAACCAATTTTTTGACAATTTGTCACCCGACCCCCTTCAAATTTTTTTAAACTCGCACCAAATGTTCCTCGGAGTGTTTGACGGAAAACCCCAAAATATTTTGCCCCAAGGTCAAGTGGTTGCTAAGATACAGCCTCCAAGAAATGGGTTTAATGAAAATTATGGTTTTTTAATTGACCATTGAAGCCAGGAGTAATGCCTTCAAACGTTGTCGTTTAGGCAAAATTAGGTGTTATCGTGTTTTTGAAGGTCAAAAGTTCAAGGTCACTGTTCCTTGAGAGCAAGTAATTTTCATACAGTACTCAATGAATACTATCAATATATAAAGTTGCATCTACAAAAACTTTAATTTTGCATGTATGAAAAAAGTCCAGTATTAATTACAATGTAGGTCTTAAAGCATTGTTTTTCAGGCATGTCAGGTATAATGGGTAGGATATAGTCAGGTATAGTGTTTATCATGATTTTCATGGTCAATGGTTCAAGGTCATTGTTGAGAGAAACAATATGAATGTTACATATTATCAAAGTACATATTAAAGACATCTAATATGCAAAGTTACACCTTGAAGAGCTTCTGTTTTTGTAAAAATATCACTTACTCATTATGGTACCGAATGATGCACTGTGTACACGGATCCTATGTTTAATTTAATACTTCATGGCTATTTTTAGATGCATTTCAAGATCATTAAGAGGTGATCAAAGAAACAAACCAAATCTGAAAGAAAAGCATAGATACTATATGATTTGAATATGGTACATTGTAATTTTTCATAGTTCTTGAAATATTGCTTAATTAAATGCCTTCTAAAACTCTTGTTCATATACAAAGACACACAGGAAATGGCAAGACAACTGTTTTTATCACATTTTGGATCAAATTTCAAGGCCAAAATCATGCAAATAGGCAGTCTTGTGGTATATTTTATTAAAATATGTATTATAGACTATTACTACAGCAAATATGACAGGGTTGGAGCTCTCCATTTTGAAACTGTCGTCATGTGAAACGTCCCCCGAATCCCATTTTCATCGTTTACGACCACATTCGGTGGTGAAAATTAGCCGTTAAACCTTTCGGTACCAAAATTTCTTTGGTAACCCCCGATAATATTGGTAAATGTCTAGTAATACAGAAAATTTCATGGTATTCCTAGATGGGACGAAGGGTCATCTGTGACCTTGAACTTGGAAAATTTTTCATCTTTTCCAACTTTGAGGGCGCCTTTCACAAAAACGGCTCACCCAATTCCGCTGATTTTTTTTGTTGGATTATTGCCCAAGTCAAAGTCTTTAACTGTACAAAATTCTAGTTCCTGATCTCATACAGTATTAGAGATATGAGGCTCTAAACATGCATCCAAAATTTCAAAAATGAAATTCGACACCATGTTTGGTGACCTCGTACGCAGAAACGAAAGGTCAGTTTTGCGTCACAATTGATTCTTCTTTTAAAGAGCATAAAGTTCTTCCAATTTACAGATAATGAGCAGGTACTGGATAAAAATTCTGGCTTCAATGGTCAATTAAAAACCATAATTTTCATAAAACCCATTTCTTGGAATGCGCACTGGTTGCTATGCGAGGCTGTATCTTAGCAACCACTTGACCTTGGGGCAAAATATTTTGGGGTTTTCCGTCAGACACTCCGAGGAACATTTGGTGCGAGTTTAAAGAAAATCGAAGGGGGTCGGGTGACAAGCATTGGTTGATTTGACGTGGATTGACCCAATATTCAATTAAAAAAAAAAAAGAAAATACATATATCTAGAGTATGCATGTTAATCTTATTCAACCATATTGACACAACTCCATTTCTGGCATTGATATAACATCATTTTTAGAATAGACTGCTTCGGTAATGTATGCAAATTTTATGCATACCTTTCAAACAAAGGTTGTTCTTGACAACCTGAAAGCTTGTCGGGCATAGCAACAAATAATGTATGCGAACTGGGTTCCAAGCATTGAGGCTCATTTATAAAAAGCATGTTCATGGAATAGCTCGTCACTAGGTGCTCAGAGAATATATGTGCATAAATTTGTATACATTACAGAAGCGGTCTATTAGGTATGCAGTTCATGAATAGTAATCACGCAGGATTTCTGAACTACCAGTACCTGTAATTTTCACACTGCAATGGTGATTAATCCCTGGAAAACACACAAAAGCAAAAAAAAAAAGCCCTTGTAAAATTAAACAACAAAGAAAAGCATAGAAACTGACCGAAGGAAAAACTCTCATATACAACAAAAACATTTTTTTTAAGAGCTCCTGTAAATAAAAAGTATTTTTTATACTAGAAACAAGTAAAAAAATGTTCCAGTTTATAAAATGTCTAATTTTTCTACATGTTTGTACAGTAATACTGTATACATGTATATGTTCTATAACATACTAATAATATTATCATAATACTATACCAGCTCTTATTTTTGGCAGTGATACAAGAGTATACAATGAATTACCGGTAGCATGAAGTGGATAAACCATGTCCTGTACATGTACGTCTACACCCACACACTTTATATTCACAGACCACATACATACTTTATGTTATGTGTACATTAATATCGACAGAACTCTTCCCCATTTACTTTGGTGACATGCATGTCATCTCTATATTACAATTAAATGAATTTTCTTTATTGATCTTTCATATTGAATTCGACATTTGCAAGGCACACTAATCATTTTGCCTTTTCTCCCAAATGATCATATCATGTATTTGCATGAGGGCTAGAGCAACAAGTTTTCTTATAAAGAAGTGCCGTTATAGATATAGATATAAATACAGACAATCGGCTGTATTAAACTATAAACCAATAGATCTTTGCAGAATATTAGACACATGTACATGTACCAATAAACACTGTCAAATATCAAGCAGATAATGCATACCGGTATGCATTACTAATAAGAATTACATACTTTTCACTGCCATTTGGATGATCTCATTAATTTCCAGGTTATTCAACCCAATATCATGTTGTGTTCTTAATGAGTACCACAAACACTTTCATGAAGCTTTTCTAAACTAGTGGCATCATTTTATAACATATGCAATTTTGCATACCAGTACATGAAGTAAAAGCATATGTACACATTATAGAGTAGGGTACATGCAAAATTAAAGGTATTATATTCCTTTTGCAGGCAAATATATTTCAATTGTATGAATACAATGAATGTAAAACTAGAAATTGAATTCGTCACGAGGACGAATTAGGTGGTCTGTCCTTAAATTGGCACGATCATGATTGTAATCAGGATGATCATATTAATGGGGAAATACTAAACAGAAGATAGGATGTCAAGAATGCCATGAATGGAGATGCTTCCTGAGAACAGGAATGTAGCAAAATGTGTAACGGTCATTGTAAAATGATTATGGTGATAACGGTGATTATGATGATAATGACATAATGATGATGGCGATGATATAATAGGAGCGATGATGATCATGACGGTGATGATAATAATGATGATGATACAGGATACTTGGGAGATTAACACCATAGCTCTAATACAGGAAATCACAATTTCCATAGGGTTGTACATAAACTACTGCACACTGCTTTCTAATAGACATAATACGGAAAATAAGACAGGTTATTACATGATTTGTGATTTTTTATGTTACAATAGTCGAAGAGGATGTTAAAATGACAGGCAAACAGAAGCAAAAAAAAAAAAAAAAAAAATCGGCCCCGGGGATTGAACCAGGTACCTTGACCATGGTAGTCATGTGCTTTACCGACAGACCAAAATATTTCCCATAGAGATAACACGTAAACGAAAAACGGGATTCTCAAATCCCATTTGGTAGATCAAAATTGGGCATGATCCCGACATCTGATCAAAATTTGGAGACCACACTTATAAAAGCTTATAGTCTCAGCTACAACATATTAAAATCTGGAAGGAAAACGACCAAAAATAACTGAGATACTGCTCAGAGAACGATGTCATGTAGATTCATGATTCGAAAAAAAATCATCTTCCATAGACATAACACGCAAATAGGGAAAATTCTGACATGTCGTCTTTAATTGAAAATTTCAGTGTGATGACGTCATCCAAATGAATAATAATGAGCGATCCTGTTGTAGAGAATTGTCTCAGCTATAACATATCAAAATTTGGAAGAAAATAGACCACCTATTACTGAAATATTATCAAAAGAATACAAAAATGATGACATCATTTTTTCAAAATCATTTTTTTGAGTTCATTTGCAAATATAATGACGTCAGAACATGCGATCGGCAAAAAATGTACATGAATTCAATTCTACATCTCACAGGCTTTCAGAATATGTAAAGAAATTGGGGGGTTTCCGCCCATTCTGACGAGCTATGGCGAATTCTAGATGGGCATGTTTTTACCACTTTTTACATTAGAATGCCCATTGACGCGCACACGAATTTGAAAGTTTGACGCGCGCGTACGACATTATGGAAGGTCGAGAATGACTGTAAATAGTTGGAAATTGTCAAGAATAGTATCAGGAAGATGAAACATGCGAAAAAATGGCGTTTTTACGTTCTCTACGCGCTGTGCGCACACATTACGCGCGCGCGGACGCGCACGGACAGGAAATTTTAAAATGCGTAAAATGTCCTGAACCATACCCTAATTTGATTAAAAAGTGATTTGGAGCATTTTTAAATTTTGACGCGTGCGTACGTGCGCGTCATGATGCACGCACGGATTTTAATGACATTTTATGTTGACCCTTGACCTGAAGTTCATGTGTGTCAAATATGGTTTATTTTTGATGACTCGTTATGAAGATATGATTGATAATGTGATTTCACAAAATGGTGCCTGGATGACGTCACGATGACGTAATGACCTTGAAATAGATACCCGAGCTTGATCTTATAAGTCCTCATAACTGTAGAGACTTTCATAAAAATTGACTCAGCCGATATTGAGGAATCATGGTAACAAGAAAGTGGTGGAAAAATAAAAATAAACTAGAATTTAATTCGTCATGAGGACGAATTAGGTGATCTGTCTTTCAATATGTACGATCATGATTGTAATCAGGATGATCATAATAATGGGGAAATACTAAACTGAAGATAGGAAGTCAAGAATGCCATGAATGGAGATGCTTCTTGAGGACAGGGATGTAGCAAAATGTGTAACGGTAATTGTAAAATGATTATGGTGATGATGATAATGGTGATTATGATGATTATAATGATATAATGATGGCGATGATATAATAATAGCGATGATGATCATGACGGTGATGATAATAATGATGATGATAGAAGGATACTTGGGAGATTAACCCCATAGCTCTAATACAGGACAGGAAATCACAATTTCCATAGGGTTGTACACAAACTACTGCACACTACTTTCTAATAGACCTAATACGGAAAATAAGGCAGTTTATTACATGATTTGTGATTTTTTATGTTACAATAGTCGAAGAGGATGGTAAAATGACAGTCAAAAAGAAGCAAAAAAAAAAATTGTTATGGACCCACCGGGGATCGAACCTGGGTCACCGGAATGGGAGGCAAGTGCTTTGACCAATAGACCAAAATATTTCCCATAGAGATAACACGTAAACAAAAAACAGGATTCTCAAATCACATTTTGTACTGAAAAATTGGGCATGATCCCGACATCTGATCAAACATTGGAGACCACACTTGTAAAAGCTTATAGTCTCAGCTACAACATATTAAAATCTGGAAGGAAATAGACTAAAAATAACTGAGATACTGCTCAGAGAACGATGTCATGTAGATTCATGATTCGAAAAAAAATCATCTTCCATAGACATAACACGCAAATAGGGAAAATTCTGACATGGCACCTTTAATTGAAAATTTCACTGTGATGACGTCATCAAAATGAAAAACTGTGGTGACTGATCTTGTAGAGAATTGTCTCAGCTATAACATATCAAAATTTGGAAGAAAACTGACTACCCATTACTGAAATATTATCAAATGAATACAAAAAAGATGACGTAACTTTTTCAAAATCATTTTTTTGAGTTCATATGCAAATATGATGACGTCAGAACATGCGATCAGCAAAAATTCTACATGAATTCAAATCTTCAACTCACAGGCTTTCAGAATATGTAAAGAAATTGGGAGGTTTCCGCATATTCTGACGAGCTATGGCGGATTCTAGATAGGCATGTTTTTACCACTTTTTACATTAGAATGCCCATTGATGTGCGCACGAATTTGAAAGTTTGACGCGCGCGTACGACATTATGGAAGGTCGAGAATGACTGTAAATAGTTGCAAATTGTCAAGAATAGTGTCAGGAAGACAAACCATGCGAAAAAACAGCGTTTTTACCTTATGTACACGCTGCGCGCGCGCATAACGCGCACACGGACGCGCACGGACGGAAATTTTTGAAATGCTTAAAATGTCCTGAACGGTACTCTAATTTGATTAAGAAGTGATTTGGAGCATTTCTAAATTTTGACGCGCGCGTACGTGCGCGTCATGATGCGCGCACGGATTTTGATGACATTTTATGTTGATCCTTGACGTGAAGTTAATGTATGTCAAATATGGCTCAATTTTGATGATTCGTTATGAAGATATGATTGATAATGTGATTTTACAAAATGGCGTCTAGATGACGTCATGATGACCTGATGACCATGAAAAAGATACCCGAGCTTGACCTTATATGACCTGATGACTTACTGAAATGTCATGAAATTTGACTGAAAAGTTTTTGAGATTTCGTGGAAACAAGAAAGGGGGGGAAAAATAAAAATAAATAAATAATAATAATAATAAAGAAAATTCTGACGAAATTAATAGGTGATCTGTCAAATGACAGATCACCTAATAATAAAGAATAATAAATAAAGAAAATTCTGACGAAATTAAGAGGTGGTCTGTCGACTACGACAGACCACCTAATAAAATCTAAGCGTTCCACATGGGGCCCCGCAGTCGGCATCAGTGGTTTTAATTTTTAGCAAAAAATACTGCAGAACCTATGACGGCCAGGTTTTATAAGCATTATAAGCATTTATAAGCATTATTGCTATGGTATAATGCTAAATTTCTTGATGTTTGAAAAACACTGCATAAGGGTAAACACTTAAAAAAAAAAAATAATGTGTGAGCATTCTCATTCCTTTTATGTCAGTTTGGAAGAACATCACACTATAAATTTTAGGTAATAAATTTCCCCTGAAAAGGATTGCTCTTAAAATACTGTCACATTTGATATATGACAAGAAATAGTCGAACATTCATGCCACATGTGTATGCAGTCCCATTTACCCATTTCTGTGTGCAGTGCATGTGCTTTTCATTGAGATTGTGTCAAATTCTTTAATATCAATTTGATGACTAAACAAAACTCACATTACACACCAATTCTTATGTAGACATGATCAACCTTCCCAATTGCTTCTCTCAAGTTTCTTTCACAATGTAATCACATGACCAAAACTCAACTTTATCTTTAATGTACTTCATGTACCGGCAGAGCTTATCAAATAAAGGAAAGGGTCTTCCACAGTTTAATAATAATGACTTTAGATCAATACCACTGTCATTGTTATCATTACATCTAATCCTTTCAGGAAACATCTGCATGTGGCCGAGAGACGGTCTACAGTTGCCCTTTCCATTCTGATTATATTCGTAATTAAGGATGAGTATTACCTGAGTGATGTGCAAGCACACATGCACTTTAATTCATTTGTCAGATGCATTTCTCACTTGACGTTTTGAATGTAATTTATAGAAAACCATGTATCGTCTTTTCAAAGCCAGAAGGGTGTTAACACATATTTCTATATGGAGTTAAGGCCTTTCTGGCTCTCTCTCTCTCTCTCTCTCAACAGACAATATACACAACTCTATTTTGTGATACAATTTTCTCTGCACCGGCTATGAGAGTGACATTCCCAAGGAAACAAAGTACAAAGTTACAAACACAACTAAAGCCAATGAGAACCAACAATGTCGGTTTGGCAGGCCTTCTGAAAAGTCATTTGAGGGTTCACGAGACCAACGTGCTGGTCTCGCAAGCCTTCTGACATCTTTTTCTGAGCGTTCAGACGAGTGTTTCATCAAGCATTTTGTCAGTGGTTTTTACTGACAAATTTGCTCTCAGCCAATCAGATGCAAGGATTTCAGTAGCTTATAACAGTTGTCGGTAAAAATCACTGACAAAACGCTTGATGAAACGCTCCCCAGGAGACTGTTATTGTCAGTTTCATGGCTGTTGTTCTTGTGGCCATTAATCTTTTGGGACTTCACCTACACACTAATGATATAGACATTAATATTCAACAAAGAAGGAATAAACATTTATCATGCACAAAGAGGAGAAAGTGAAAGTAATAAATGTCTTCAGAAGAGCAACCAATTGTACATTCTTAGAACAGGTAACTAATTACTTTCAAGATCAAACCTTCACTTCAGAACATTTCCATGAATGTCCAACAGGGCACTGGGGATTACTAACTACACAAATATTAACAAGAAAACTGGAATTATGTTAATTGCATAGTGACATCAGAAAAGACATTAGGGAATGGTAACAACAAATGATTTTTCATTTTTATATAGAAAATGAGAAATAAAATGACAGATGAAATGAGTAAATTACATGTGAAATTTCAGTAGAACAGATATGGAATAGGAAAGAGCACTTCTTTGGATACAATCCAGAAAAATGAGAAAATGATTTTTACAGAATAAACATTCACGGAAGCATTTGTGGAAAAATATCTAGCGTGCATATGATGGTCTGGACTGGCTAATTACAACCTCGTAATATTTATCATCAATTATTTCATCCTCTAAAATGGTTGAAGTACATAGATTGAGGTTTAGAGAGCATTACATGCAATCTATTCCTTTCATAGGTTGCTCAACCAAATGTAAATTTACATGATTAACATACGTATGGTTATAAAATCTAAGTATCAATGGGTTAATTGGAAATTCTTTTATCGACCACAGCTGCTACTGTACAGACTACTTCATCGTTCTTTATCACGTTCACCCCCTGTTCAGACTTCCTTCATTCATCATATCACTATAAGAAAATCGTATAGGTATACAACAAGTTATTACATTTTCAAAGTCTGAATACTGTATTAAAGTAGAACACTGATGATTTTAAATATTGGCTTAATACTTATTATTGCATAGATGGCATAAATTAAACAAGGTTATCCAAATTTAAAGCTTGGAAACATTTGAATTAATGATTATTATCAATTATAAAACGGTAAAATACAGCCCCCGATATAGCAGCTGAAAAGCTCCTTGAACGCTGCTGAGATGTGTGACGACACAAGAGGGGCGAGTCCTGTCTAAGCAGACGATGTCCCATAACATTATACACATTTTTCAGTGCCTGTTTTGTCATCTCCTCTTCACTTATTTCTCTTACTTGACTAGCGTCAGTCTTAATGTTAGTCTGTTGCCTCACTCTTAACTTCGTGTATGGTATTATTTTGATGAAAAATGCAGCGTTAAAAAAATAAAGGAATCAGTCACTTGTAAACAAAATAAGACGCCATTGTATTTTCAGCTGCTTGCACCGCGGCATGTTCGGCGTTTCAAGAGGGAACGAATACCATCCAGCTATTATTCGCAGGGCTTTTCAATTTGAAAATGGGGTTTATTTCATTGATCATTGACCCTTCTCCTGTGTATTTACAATCAAACGGTTTTAGTTATCAGAATCAGTTCACTTTCCCTTTTCGAATGGTGTGAAATAAAGTCATGTTTAAATGTACCAAACTCTTTATAATTTGATAAATAATTGCATTACAATTACGTTCATTCATTATAGGACGTCGTCTGCTTAAGCAGGATCGATCCCTCGTATGACGACATCAAAACATCGCTATATTTCTGGCGAATCCTCGGATATTCCACATGCTGAGAAGAGCTTTTATTTATGTTGTTTTTATAATCATCATATACGCAGTTGACATAAAACTTATACGATTGCCATCTGTAAGCTTCCCAATTTCTAGTGATACATTAATTGCCATATTTGTGATTTTCTTGAGTGTTCTACTTTAAGAAACGTTGTACAGCTAATTGTATGTTTGAGCATCTTTTCGATCGAAAACTTGATAAAGAATCAGCATCCCCCGTAGTCTGAACATCATACTGTACACGAATCGTGTAACTGGGCGGGGCTTATCGTGTGTGCCCGGCTGCCCGCTGATGTGACCAATCAGTTGTAATATTGTATGCTCCATCGCTGTCCATGACGTAACCTAATACAAAACACATGGTGTCAGCTGACTGACTTCCCCCCAAACCTGTTTCTTTACACGTTTCTTTATACGGTGTTGGAGTCAGTCTGTACGCTCCTTTCACTATACAATGACTCTTTATATACAACATTTCTTTCGAGTCTTGTATTATGACTTTAATGTAGTCTGAATACGCAATACGAAAACTCTTACAGGATATCTTCTATTATCTCTCTGCCCCAGACACACTATCAGTAAAGACATATTACAAATGTATATGAGTTCACCATGACTTTACTTGCCACTTATATTCATTGCATGTACTCTATCACAGCAGATAAAATCTGGGAAAACTATGTCATCCTTTTTGGTAGAACAAATTTTAAAGAATAGTTCACAATAAGTTCTATGACACATCCAAACAGTATTCACCTGTGACAGTCTCACTGCCTATGGTTCAGAAACCTTCGTGAGACTTGTAATGGAAAATTGAATATGTTATCTTTTGTATGTTTTATGTCACTATAAATCTAATTAGCACAAGTCATTGGATTAATATCTACAGAAAGCTGCCTCTACACATGTATGCATGCTCAGAGACATCCACAAAAGCACCAATATAGGTATTTATTTGGCACAATTACATTTAAATTTCCATGACAATTAACATACCGCTTTACTTTAAATAAGGATAAATTTTAAAAATTCCAGAATAACATCCCTGGATAATGATTACTTTATAAAAGTCATCACAACCACCGTTGAAAAAAATAAAAATAAAGAGGTTCCACGGTATGTTCATGTTTACGAAGTACAGAGAGAAAGGAATGACAAATTAACTTAAAAACTAAAAAGGGGAAAGCCTCAGGGTATTTGTGTTCACCTAGTTCTATCGGGAAGCAAACAAATAAAACTGTTCATCTGAAGCTTGTTAGAAGTAGTGTGACAATTCTAGTCACTGCTTTCCAGTTCTTTTTCTTAAATATAATCTTATGGTACTTAAGATTTAGACAGGAGGATATATATATCAAATATCTATCCCTTCAATCGATTTATGTACATCTATCTTCCAATTTTACTACGTGAAGCTATATGAAGCTATATTATCAGAAAAGAACTCTGGGGAGAGAAACTGAAGGGGGAAAAAGGCATACGTAACCCTATGGCAGAACTGTAGCATTGAAGATCATTCAATGTATACAAATGTAGCTGGAGTTATGAATGACATGACAGCCAAGGAATCGTCCATTCATCATCATTTAGCATCTCCACTGGTTTTTATACAGAGCCCTTCTCTGACCTCTATGCATAGTGGTGATGTCCCCATAGATCTTAGCTTGTAAGGGCTTTTACAGCCCTTTCGATGGAGCTCAATGCTGTTAAGATCGTTTTGGGTAGCTTTTCTCCTAAATCATCTTTTTTTTTTTTCAAGTTGGTCTTCAAATGATGATCAATGAATTCATGAATAGTGCCTGGATATCATTATGTTAAAAACACAACTGCATGAGGTGTTAAATACCAAGCAAAGATACTAACGTACATACAGCTGTGTTCTTATTTCGATTTTGTATCTTTGAGAAAATATTTTCCTATAAGGTAGATTCCTGAATTAAGCATTATAAAGCATTTAAAGTAAATCTAGACAATTCTGAAATCACCATAGAATATTCCTGCATATCTATCACAGTTAAATGGGTGTGTCCACTACAAGCCTCTCAGCATGTGCTGAACTCGCACAAGGAGTAACTGTGATACATATTCTAACCTGGATATTCCCATTTGCATTTACACTGAAACGTTAAGAATTAAGTGTGAACATTCTCACTACATGTACATTAAAGGTATGTAAATGTAAAAAAAAATTGTCTATAAAAAAAAGGAAACTTTTTTGTGACTGTGAAATATGGAAGGTCATTGTCACCCAAGCTCTAGATGAGCATTGAGAGTCCTGAAGTCAATGAAAACTCCATCTCCTGGGGATATGGGCTCAAGTACTACATGTATGACTTGCACTATACAGCCCCTACATGTAACTTCTAGAAGCCAGCGTTCTCTATTTAATATTCACAAACATATATCTACATACAGTACCTCAGATGTTGGCATATTGGCTCCCATATTCTGACTCATACTATGTCTATACCCAACACGGGAATACTAGCTCCACTGTTTTAAACTTGCACTACATGTCTTCTTGAAGTTAGTTCCCCCCCCCCCCCCCTCGACATTAATTTTCATAAACATGGCTTCAGTACCTCAGGAGACTGGCTAAATTATTGTGAATTGCACTACATATCTTCCAGAAGTTACTTTTCCTAAAAAATTAATTTTCACGAAAATTGCAACAGTATGAACACTGCCAATGAGCATCTATGGAGTACGGCACTAAGATAATCAGACTCTGAGCTGAGGAGAGGTCAATGCTATACTCAGGGGCCATGCATGAAGATGCACCTAGAATCCTCAGACGTAGATTAAAAGGTCAAGGAAGCTTGTCTGGATATTTTCTAGAAGTTATTTTTAGTGATATAAATTTTCACTATCATATCATTCTGTGTGAACATGGCTAATGAGCATCTATGGGGTATAGTACAGCACTGAGATAATCAGACTCTAGCTGAGGAGAGGTCAACGCAACTCAAGGGCCATGTATGATGAAGCTACACCTAGAACCCTCAGACTAGATTAAAAGGTCAAGGAATATAAACACTGTCTGAATATCCTGACATCAAATCACTCCTCTCTCACATACCAAAACAAACAAGTTTGTCTGAAATAATTTGCAATGACATTTAATTCATGAGCTGAGGGTAATAAATGGCTTTGTTTTGCTGTGCATGCTTTACGGTGATTTCCTTATCTTATGTACCTAATGTACAGTATATATACATGTAATGTAAACAGTATTCATACACAAAATATTCAGATGGGTTATCATACATGCTGCCATGAACGTTACTACAACATGGGTTTTCAGTTAAATGGGTTTTCTAAATATAATTACTCTGAATATTTTGCTTTATTTTTCAGTGTGGTATGCAGGGGGGGGGGGGGGGGGGGAGGGGTGATGGATGGATTATGAATGTCCAGTACATTCTACATTAAAGAATTAACCCCAGAATATAAATGTACTTACAGGTATGTTCAAAGGTGTAATATATTCTTAATCATTGGCGTGTATCACTTTCGAAATAAAATATCAGAAAAGGGTTTAAATCAAGACATTCTGGCACACGGTATCATCTGCTAACACTTTACATGGGGGCTGCCATTTTCTTGATGATATGGAGTTGTACATGAACCATTGGAAACCGTTCCGGTCAAGAAGATAATCCTAGAGCTAAATTGCTTCTCTTCATTGCGAAAAAAAATCCCCATATATGATGGAAAATACATAACAGGTGTATACATATATTCTAAAATTTGAAATTTATAGATTTCTTTTTAAATTCTCTGGTTTTGCTAAATTGAAATCGATTTCTTGGGCTTGCCTGGCAGAGCAGAACATAATTTATACAAGACGCATTCTGACTATTGAAGTCCATTATCTCAAAGCAGGTGATGCATAGTTTGTCACTACTGACATGATTGACGCTCAGGAAAGTTATCATCCACAAATTTGAATTAATTTGCTCTGTCGCGTACGTCATATTATCAGGAAAATAGATTTATATTTTATAATAAAATAATAATTTTCAAAGAAATATAAAATAATATAATTAATATAAAAAAAATATTTTCGTTTTTAGAATATATATGTATGTACATGTATCTGATAAATGGGATTTTGTATCAGGAAGAAAGACAATTTTTCATTCGGATTAAAAATATTTTTATGTACACATCACGAAAATGGCAGCCCCCAGGTACCGCTAGCAGAAGATAAATTTTGCTGAGAAAATCTTGATTTATACCCATCTCGTATATTTAAATGCAAAACTATGTAGGGCAACAAGAAGGAAAAGATTACATCTTTGAATATAAGCACATTTATATTTTGAGGTTAATTCCCCTTTAATGATATAAACTGATCTTCATTTTTTTAATTAATGGCTTACACCAGTATAAAATATTTTTTACAAGTCTCTTTAATATAAGCTTTCAAAAATATATAACCTTTCTATCTGATTAGCCCCAACTGTGTACAGCCCACAGCAGCATGGACTACATGTCAAAACTGGTCTTAGAAACAAAAATATTGAAATAAGATTGCAACTAAACTGCATGGTGCAATATGTATCCTATACAGTACTAGATCAAAACCCATTTGAAAACTTGACCAATTGATGAGTGTATACAAACTCATTATCAACTGATGCATAGCATGTACATGGAATGATCTGAAAAGGTTACACTGAAAACAAAATTAAAATAGACCACTATTTAATATATGAACATACAAATCAAAAGGACTACCAGGGTCTTTGATAATCAGGAAAGTACATGTACTTGAAACGTTTAATAATTTGCCTTAAAATGAATGGGGAAAAACATCGTTAACAGCTTCAGGAAAATGTACAGTATCTACCGCTACAATTAGCATTGAAATTAAGGGGGGAAATAATGTTCATTTAAACAAATTTTTTTTTAATATTCTTAATTTCCACGGGACCATGGTACAAATAACAATATTTTGAGGAGTAACTTCACAGGGATCTCTTACCACTCATTTTAAATCGCTTCCAAATACTTTCAGGACTTTTCAAAAATAAAATATTAAGCATATCTCATGTAATTACTGCATTAATGAAATAAGAGATAATTTTTAATTTGGATTGTACACCCTATCCTACTACACTAAGTTTACTCTTTATTTATATATTTTTTAATTACTATGTTTCTTTTATAAAGGGATGATGCCAGCTGAATTGCATTCCTTAAATTGGCACCACGATGACATGATTTGATAATCATCCTATACATATAACATTTTTTCAATTAGTAATCAACTTTCAGAGAAAAAGGTAAATTCTTTTATTTCACAGTAGACTGTCCTTTTAATATAGAATACATTACTTGTATACAGATTTGCTTGAAGACAAATACGCTGAACTGTTTTGAGTGCATTGCCCAGGAAGGCTCTGCAATTGAAATGATACTAAATATGACCAAGGCTGAGGGAAGACACCATTAGTCATTTCACCCATGATTATGAATAGTTGTTCACAAGTGCAGTTATTGCATTACATACTCACCCTAAAGAGGAAGTCCTCATACCATTTGGGGTTTAAGGTCTGTATGTATAGGAGAACAAAAGGTGAATACAAGTTATTGATAACATGTCTGTGCGATAGGCATTTTGATCTTATTTGAAAAATACAACTTAAAACCAGCAATTAGCACATAAATGAAACTGTTGGCTATTTCTTTTTATGGCTAACATTGTCAATGCTCTAGATAAGCCTAGTGCTGCTGAATCACAAGATTTCATTTTTTTTTTGAAAGTTGCCAGTAATCTTGTACAAAACAGTACAGGTAACAGGTACATGTACATTATTCTGTCCATCATAAAATGTAGGCCCATATCTGAATAATCAAGAAGACTTTTCCTGTTCTCATTTACATTGATATTAAAACACTACTGGGATGACTACAATTTCAATACATCTGTCAAAAAAAAAACACCTTATAAAATACGTCAATATTCTTGGTTTACACATAGCCTTTGGTTAAAGATAGGGTGATTTACTGCAATTCTCGCTACCCCAAATACGCAATTTCGCCAACAAATGGCGTTTGTCATGCAAACCACGCATCCGCAGTGCTGACAATATCCCGATTGGGTCGACAAGCATTGAAAATGTACACAGGTATTACAAAAATCCTAGAGTTTGAGTATAAATTAACCGACATGTTTGAAAAGATACCATGATTTGTAAACGAAGAAGCTTGACTGGGGAGGAATTTTTAATTTGTAAACAAATCTTTAGGCATTTTACTCCCAGTGTTAAAGATCGCATGCTCGATCTGTAATGAAAAACACAAGTCAGAAAAAATTGGAACCAGCGGGATTCGAACCTGTCATCTACTGCTTGCCGGGCAGCGACTTAACCACCAGGCTATTCTGGTTCACGGCCAAGTCACGATGAACCAGAATCAAATACCCAAGATCCTCTTCTTTCTGACTCATTAATATTCATTTTTAACTGTCCGCCGTAGACAATGGTAAACGAAGAAGCTTGACTGGGGAGGAATTTTTAATTTGTAAACAAATCTGATGACAGGTTCGAATCCCGCTGGTTCCAATTTTTTCTGACTTGTGTTTTTCATTACAGATCGAGCATACGATCTTTAACACTGGGAGTAAAATGCCTAAAGATTTGTTTACAAATTAAAAATACCATGATTTATTGAGACAATTGGTTGCATTTTCAAAATTTGAGTGGTTTATGTCATGCGATCCAGAAATTAAGCATTTTAGCACTCATTTTATTCATAAGCCGTAGTATTTCAATACGGACCGGAAGTGAAGTTGACGAAGATGCGGACCATTTCCATGCATAATATTGCCCTCTACGTCGAAAATTGCATATTTGAGGTAGCGAGAATTAGCTTACCTTCTTTATTGTCCTTGTCTGAACAGTTGATATAACACCTTCATCTCTGTCTCCTCTGTACAGTTTTATCCTTACATAGGGATCACTATAATGAAATAAAATCATATAAAAAAAATGTATCAAATGTTGTTCTGCTTCTCTTTAACCTAGATTTGATATTGTAAATCTAAAATACCATGAATAAGTTATACATGTACAGATATCACTAAAACTTATCAAAAGAACTTATCATTACAAACAAATCACATAATATGTGATATAAAATTTAATTCTTCTTCTTCCTCTTCTAGTAAGCATCAAAAGGCTATGCAGCCTATCATGAAGATGAAGATCAATGGGTACTATAACCCCCAAATATAACTATGTCAACAGATAACTTGGCAGTCATTCGTAGTTCTTATGGGTGTCGTGAAGAGGTAAGAATAGAAAAAAAAACAAATAAATTTGAATTTTAAAACTATTACCTTGTAAACTGACCCTTTCAGACTATAGGTGTTTCTGGTCAGTCTTTAGATAACAATAAATATATAAAATTTTCAAACTGCATGAATATAAATAAATAAATAAAAATAAATTAATTAATATATTAAAAAACAGAAAATAAATTAATAAAAAACAAAAATCAATCAATCAATCAATCAATCAACAGACCCGTAACTAGGATTCTTGCAGGGGGGGTTCAACATTGGAAAAAGTGGACATTTCTGAGGGAGCGAAGCGACCGAGTAGGGGTGGCGGGTGGGGGTCAGGGGGCGTACCCCTCCAAGGGTATGGGCACGAGCGTAGTCAGAATTATTTGACAGGGGGTGGGTCAAATGTGAAGCCCGAACATATACTATCACTGTGTAGGATTTCAAATACTGCGAGCGAGCAAAGTGAGCGAGAGAAAACTAAAAATGTAATTTTAAATGGCAAAATTTTATTTTACTAGTCACAATAGGTGAAATGTAAAGCTATATCTCCGGTCATCTTGTTGCTAGGAATCATTCATATTAATAAAGGTTTTAAGAAGTGAAGGGAACGCGGGGGGGGGGGGGGGGGCACTTTGCTGTTGTTCTTTTATGGAAAGGTAACCCTAATATCTGGGCGCCATGGCGATAGGGCCCGAAAATTGTCATAACATTGAATATTGAAACTATCTCGTTTATAAGGTTTGCGAGCGAGCGAAGAAAAATGCACTTTACTTTGCTTTTGCTCATTTCAATGTAGATAGTTGACCTAACAAGTATTCGGGTGCCATGGCGATAGAGCAGCGACGTGCCTGAATATTGCAATGGAAATATTCATGGACCCGATGCCTGAAACTATCTCATTTCTAAGATTTGCGAGTGAGCAAAGAGAGAAAAGAAAAATGCACTTTAATTTGTTGTTGCTCATTTCAGTATAGAAAGTAAGGTTACCCTAATATCTGAGCGTCATGGCGATAAGGCAGAGACATGCCCGAAAATTGTCGTAACACTGAATATTCATGAACATATTACAATATTATACTATGGAAATATTCATGGTCCTCTTTTCAAAGTTTTGTGATTGAGCGAAGTGAGCGACGGAAAGCGCACTTTACTATCTCCCAAATGTTATTTCCAAAACACCCTAAGTGTTATATTGGGGAATCTTGTTATTTCTTATTATAGTTTCCAAGAAGTCACTGTTTTATAACATACTCTCATGGCACTCCGGTTGAACAGGCTGTATTAGAGGGACATAATTTAAGGGCCTGAATGACTGAACCGGGTCCATCAGGAGTACCCCGTGCAACTTTTCTTTCTAAATGAACAGATGCATTAAATACCCCTCTCTCCCTTTTCCCGTATGGTTTCTATATTTCACTATAATACTCCATTACGCGGATTTCATTTGAGTCTTGTTATGCTTATCACTGCTTATCTTCTCACGTTATCTTTGTACAGTGTTTTAACCCTAAAAGGCCCGGGATATTTTGGCTATGCCACAGCCGGGGGGGGGGGGGGGTTCAAGCCAGTTGGTATGGAAATGTTTCAAATTTTTAACCTAAACAGCACTATTCTGATGTCACTTTGGAGAATTTTTTTCGCCTTATGATTCCTTTTTGTTTTTGTTCAAGCAGATTTCTGCTCGCCAGCTAGGGGGGGGGGGGGGGTGTTTGAACCTCTGAATGCCACTGACCAAGAATGTTTGATGGGGTCATACAGCCAAAATGCTCTAAGAACCACTGGTCTTCACTGACTTCACAAGATACTACAGTGAAACCTGTCTATAAAGACCACTCAAGGGAGACAAGAAAAGCGGTGTTTATGAGCAGGTGGTCTTTATGTACAGGTTCCTTTAATACATATTTCAATGAGAAACACTTTTCAAGGGAAACAAAAATAGTGGTCTTTCTATACAGGTTTGACTGTACTATCAAGTACATTTCATTTTCATACTGATATTGTAAGACAGAATCTTTAGTTGTAGATTTCACAGTAAGCTGATAATTAACACTCAGTTTGTCAATTTGCAACAAGTTTAGTTTTTTTTCTCTCTATTATGTTCATGAATTTCAAGACTTATACATGTACATATACATGTACGTTCAACAGTACAGTTTACCAGCTGAAGTTCAACATTTTCCCCCAAATGTTCATTGAAAATGTTTGAACTGCGCATACATACATACATGTTAATATATATCCTAAACTAATGAAACAAACTAGAAGTTGCAAGCCTGATTATTATCATTGAGTGTATTCTCACACAATTTACTCTGTTTTCTAGGTACCGGTACTTAGAAATGTAGAAAACATGTACATGTATGGTATCTTCAAAGTTGATTTTAAAAATAATTTCACTTGCTGTTTGTTTTTCTTGGTTATCTTGCCATATACAAAAATTTGGCTGAAATATAAGACATTAAAGGGACACGCCACCAGGGGGCCGTGGGGAAAGTCGGCACGATCAGGTAACGATCACGGTGCCCTCTCGCGGCATAAAAACGTCCACAATCTGCGGTTGGGTATCCCTTTAAAATTAAATATGGTGGATAAAGCAACATCTATTCTACACGTAGCATATTGGCAAACCTTTGTAGTTTCACTTTCAGCTTACCTTAATAGGTGAAATCCAAAACAAATAGAATGTAATCAAAATTTTAGTGTTAAACTTTCATTGGTACTGGGTGCAAGGAGTATGAGCTTACTAGAATACCTTTATATAGGTGGTCAATTCCACAGTAACGGAAGGACAATCACACACAAACTGTATCTAAATGTCCTTCCGTTACCGTGGAATTAACCAGGTACAATGTACATGGACGTCTGACTTTTCTGGACACAAAATGGCGTTTGAATTCTTTCTATTTAGAACACCCAGGTGCTCATCGGAATTGAATAGAAATGTTACATGATAGTGGACACAAAATGGCGTTCAAATCACAGGTTGTCGTTACTCTTTTATATAAAGGTACTCTAGAGCTTACCAATGATCTGCCATACATGTACATATCGATAATGTACTGCTGTGTGAGTCAAAAACAAATTTACTCTAGAAAATTGCTATTTTGTTTAAAACTCAGTTATGAACACAAAATTATTATATATATTTTGAAAAAGTATCTTATCCCGCATAATTTGGTACCATTTTTGTGTGGTATATGTTTATGCTTGGATGAACAGAGGGCATTGTTTGCAAGATTGTAAAAATCAACTTGCGCCAATGTATTCCTTATATGATGTTGATGTTTGAAGAAAACTGAATAGGGGCATTAATTTGGTCTTTGCGGATACAAATAACAAACCATCCCAAACAAAATTAGACATGATATACACACACGTACACACATATGCATGCACACTCAGGAAAATGAAGGGAAAAAAGCCACACATATTTAGTTTTTTTCTCACATGGTTTACTCATCATAACTCCTGATCACAAAAACCACGATGACCAACATTTACGCACATAATTTTCAAGATGGACTTTGGATGTTGAGGAACAATTAACATCATCATCATATCATGATCATTAAACACTTTGAAGCAGCAAGTCAAAAAATAAAAGAGTTTGACAAAGCAAATTGAATCAGAATATTGTTTCTTTGTTTTTTTACTCCAAATGAACTCCATGATCATGATGATCATGTGCTTGTTTGTGTGTGCCTTTGTGATGCATTTGTGTTTGCATGATATGTCTGCCTATGATGAGTACACCATGTGAGAGAAAACTAAATGTGCGTGCGGCTTTTTTTTTCATTTTCCTGTGCGTGCGGTGTGGGTGTGTAACTGTATGTGTGTTTTAATATGTGTGTCATGTTCAATTTTGTTTGGGATGGTTTGAGCATTATTTGTAGATCTGCAAAGACCAAATTAATGCCCCTATTCAAAATGTTTTGTTCAAACAACACAATCATAGGGACTACATGTACGTTGGTGCAAGTTGATTTTTACACTCTCCCAAACAATACCGTACCCCTTGTTCATCCAAGCCTAAACACATACCACACGAAAGTGGTACCAAATGATGCGGGATAAGATAACTTTTTCAAAATACCGGTATGTATAATAATTTTGCGTTCATAACTGAGTTTTAAACAAAATAGCAATTTTCTAAGTGTAGACCTTTTTTTGACTCACACGGTAGAACACCTACTTGTAGGAAAGGGTTTTTTTTTCCCAAGGAATTAATACTTTAGCTTGGTTTCCATGAAAGTGATAGATAACTGATAAAAGCTACGTTCATACAGGACTTGTAGTTTCGAAAATTTAAGTTAGCAAAACAAAACAATGAGCGTTAGTCATTTAACATGTACAGAGAGGTCATAGTTGTTCAACGAGATTGCTAAACTTGAAGTTTATTCTGTCCACAAGGTCCGTAACTCTCCAATGTAAAATAAATGATAAATTTTTACTATCTCTATTAAGCCTGAGTCGAATCGATTGGTTAGCCGGTGTTCGATCGAAGACATCGAATCCCGAATACGTTTTGGCAAATCCAGTGCATCGATTTGTAGTCCGCCAGATATTTGACTACCGTAGCCACCATGAAAAAAGCAAATAAAAAAAGAAACTCCGTAACGTACAGCATATATACTAGCAGAGAACGTGAAGGCGACTTCAAAGTTCAAACTGTCGGCTAACTTTCGCTAATTCGCTCGTGGAGGACGTCGCGCTTTACCTGTGCTTTCTCTATGGAAAAATCGTTTTGTCGTTACGAACTGAAGTTTACGATAATATTCTTGCACTCTCTCTGCATTGTCAATTTGACAATTGTATAATTGAACATGATAAATACGGGCATGAGTACGAGTGTACGCAATAACTAATATCACACTCTCATCAAATTGGCAATTACTTCTGAATGATCTATATATGTGAAGCGAAGCTGAATGAAGTCGAGTCACGTCATGAGCGACGAAAAGTTTATTTCAAAATTTCGATTATTCGTTTATTTCGAATCCCGGATTATGAAATATTCGATATGACTCAGGCTTAATCTCTATTAAAAGAAAACGCACTCTACGTACATATGTAAATGTAGATACATGTATGATTATTGAACATACTCAAAATCATCAAAAACCAGTTAAGAGAATGGATTTTATGAAATTTTTTTTTGTATTTTTCACTGGATTTTCCTTTGAACTTTTATGCATCATTTTCTCTCATTTTGGATAGACCTTCCCTGTTTTAATGACACATGCTAAGGTTACAAGACAGGAATTAATTTACTTGCTTTATACTTCCAACATCATCAGGATATATTATCATTCAAACTGAGAAGTTGTAAGCCTAATTACGTATAAGTGGTACTTGTTGAATAGACCGCTTCGGTAATGTATGCAAATTTGATACATGCCTTTCAAACAAAGGTTGTCTTGCCGGACATAGCAACAAATAATGTATGCAAACTGGATTCCAAGCATTGAGGCTCATTTATAAAAAGCAGGTTAATGGAATAGCTCGTCACTAGGTGCTCAGAGAATATATGTGCATAAATTTGTATACATTACCGAAGCGGTCTATTGAAGAAAAAAATCATCAACCTTGACCTGCTTTTGGGGTTGGGAAAACACAGGAAATCCAATAATACAATATTGATGTGCTCTGTACATATTTTGTGTAAAAATTGAATATAATGGATACTACATCAGGACACATGTTAAAAATAGATGTAAACATATAATGTAAATCAATATTTTTTATTCTGCAATCTGTGTGAATAATGGATTGTAGAAATGGTAGAAATGTTAAAAATGAAGGAAAAAAAAAGAATAAAACATACTGCATAAAGTTCTATATTAAAAAAATATGGTAGAATGTTTTTGTTACTTAAAACAAGGAAGTATCACATTTACATACATGTACTACATACAAATTTGAAGTACAACATGTAAGCTCAAAACCAGCTAAAAAAAAACAAATTTGCTTTTATCATCTTATCTTGAATGTTTTCTTATACTATTTTTGAAAGACTTTGGGCCGAAATTCATGAAAGAGGTTTATTTGAATCGATGGTTTAAACCTACATAAACATGTAGCATGCACGTATCCTCATGTCCAATTGGTGCGTAATAATATGCCTTTATATTTATTATTTTAGTCTACAGCGGAGGTTAAAGGTTTAAAGGCCTTTGAGGATCTCTGTGCACTTAACCCCTTTCAAGAGAAGTTTGAGGGTTTGGACTCTTTGTAGTGAAGTTCTGGGGATCTCTCTCTCTGTACCAGACTCCTATTAATGTTGAGTCCTGACATACTGACGGAACTGAGTGTACAAGATGCAAGTACAGTACATGTACATGTAATAACGAATGTAAGATGAAAATCATCATACATACCTTGCACCAAATATATCCTTCTTAGCGAGGTCTTTTCCTTCTATTACTCTGACTCTGAGTATCCGGGTGGTTCCAGGGGCCTCCCCCTATATATAAAAGAAAAGAAGAGTGCCGTAATGTTCAGCTTTTATATGAGAGCACATATCAAACTGTTTGATGTGTGCTTGTATATGTACCGTAATGTCACCAGTCGTGGCACACCCTTGTAATTACAGCTTCATTTCTGCAACGCCCTACGTCAACTACGGTACCCTAGTCTCTCCGGAGCATAATGAATGGATGCAATTGGCTAGCAGTTATTTTACCAGTAAAGGAACAACTATGTGGAATTTCGCTGGCTGCCGATCGCACAAAGAATGACTGCTGGTTCACATGGTTCACTTCCAAAAAGAATTATCCATGGGGCTTTTTTATGTTCTGCTAAATTTTTTATAAAAAAAGAACTTCCTCTTTAGCAGACTGAAACAAAATAAATAATATGCACCATATTTTCTGTTTTCGATGTAACAGAGCTTAAGTTCCGTAAATGTTGGCCAGACAAATTTTTTGCATGAAAAATAGTTTGGAAACAAATTATCTTTGTTCAAAGTTGGCTGTCTCGTCGAGATGCTATATGCTCCAGTCTTGACGCACCATTCCTACAACACACAAATCATGACGTAGGCAGCCCAACAAGCGCATTACACAGTGCACATACACAATCCCGCAAAGACAATGCCATAGCCAGATAGCTTCCTGTGTATGGTTTAGTAGCGCACCGTGTACTGACTGAATATTTTTACAACAGAGTGATTATTCTTAGGTTAATCCTTCCTTCGCAATATCATTATTTAAGGGTGCGGCACCACTGATGCAGCAGAAGCCCTGCAGAAGCGCCGTGGTGGCGTTCGCGCTGTAGTTCAGCAAGATGCAATGTTTCAGGTGGATTTTATTCACAAGCATTATCGGCATCGAATGGTTGGTGATTCAACAAATATGGTATTTTCTGAAAATTATAAATCTAAAACTGTCAAACCAGTCCACAACTGGTGACATTACGGTAGTTATTATTACCAACTTTGCATATTTAGCAGCAGAATTTAAAGTATTCACACAACTGAAATTACCGTGCAAATTATGGGTGGATTACTATTCATGCACAATGTACATCCCTCAATCTGCCATGGTATCTTTTTATTTTGTATTTAATTACAGATCATACTTTTTACATCATACTATATACATTTTATTCAGTATAATGTATTGTGTTATAATGATATCTACTAATGCAGTATGAATTTGTTTCAGTTACAGCCATTCATGTGTGACTCATTTAAGTCATTTGGGTATCTAGAAATTGGGATTGTGGGCCTTAAATGTTGTATAAGGCAAAAGCTTAGGGGGCGCTGCCCCCTGAACCCCCGCTGCGGCGTTGGGGAACCCCTGGTCGATAGTCGTGAAGCTGAGTTCGCTGCGCTCACTCCACACCTATGCTCCACACACAGGTCAAAGTCCATGAGGTTGCACCCACCACTAAAACTGCTCTAGCTACAACACTGTCTGCATGGCTCAAAAAAGTCCTCCAACTTGGAATCACGGTCACTTTTCATCTCTCTATATAAGGCCAAGTAAAAAAATATAAATGTTTAGCGTCCTGCCTTTTTGGAAAAAAGGAAGGTGGCCCTTTTTTTTTTTTTTTAAATGGCCGACCAAGCAGCCGGGCTATTTTTTCAAAATGGCCGCCATTTCTTTTTTAAATCACTTTGACTTAGGAAAATGATGCCAGCTATTACATAGGCTGGATGCAATGGATAGAGACCAACTTTTCCCAAAAAAAATCATGAAATTTACACTTTTGGGGGGTTTTACACCAAAAAAAAACAAAAACAAAAAAAACAGGCGGCCGGGGACGCTAAACATGTATATTTTTTACTTGGCCTATTAGGTTACTCGAATTCAGCCAAAATCTAAGTCAGTACTACCGTACTATGTAAAGCGAAGTAAAAAAAAAGCCGTACTTGAAATAAACAAAACAAAGTCGCTATGTACGAGGGGAACATAGTAAATGCCTTACTAAATATGTGTAGTACATTGTACAGATGCATAAAACGGCTGTGTACGGTTTAAGACCAATGCAAAACTTTTGTTTGGCAAGCTCAGATGGATGAGAACATTGTTCAAAAAAAGTTAAAAAACAAAACAAGAGCTGTATATTTGGGTAAAAGTGTTTGCTGATCTTGTAGAAAATATATTGATAATGATTATTCACTCCTAAGATTATATTGATTAATTTCCTTTTTTCATAAAATGTCTGTTGAACAGAGGGGTTAAATATCGCATTGTGTGTACAATGTTATATGCTGCAGCCTGCAGATCTTGTGCCTCTTACTCCTCATATGTCACTTGGGGGTGTGACCTCAATTAGCCAATCCGCTCACTAGTTTTAAGGAACGGTCCCAAAACCGGAAAGAGTTCCTTTTGCGACAGCCACCTAACCTTAAAATTGCTCAAATCCAACTATAGCGAACATTCTAAAAGAGGGCGATATTTTTGATGGGGGTTGAATAAAAATGGGGCATGGAAATATTTCTGGGGCATTCTATTTCTCTGTCTCCTCAGCCTTTTCCATAGTATATCTGTAATTCTGTAGAGAGAAAACATCGATTGTAACAAATGAAACATACGACAAATGACAAAGCTGGGTATCGAACCTGGGTCCTCGATATTGCCAGTCCTCCGACTTAACGATGTACCTGCAAGAACGAGTTGACGTCAATGGTGTTCAAAACATATATATACGTAGATTAGACTATATCGTGTTGGTCGCTAGATGGCGTTGCTATTTTATCCAAAGGTACGGAATAAAGCAATTTTGGGTGGCTGTCGCAAAAGGAACTCTTCCCGAGACCACATCAGCAAGCAATGGTCATATTGACTATTAGAATCATATACATGTGTGTATACTGGGTATTGGGGATACAGATGTAATTTTGTTTGAAATTGATGTTTTTGTGGGCAAACTGATACTTAAGTATCATTCTTTAGATTTTAAGTTATCAGTTCGTTAAGATACAAAATGTAGAAAGTTATAAAAACTTACATTTACAGCCCTCTTTTTGGTACTTGTTACCCACATCTCCATACGGATCACGACTGCTCTCAATAATGTTGCGCACTAGTGAGGCCGCTCTACATGGTTACGCACCGTAGATACGTACGCAGAATGTTACGCACACAAGCTATTCTACGAAGACTTGAAAGGGCCAAACTGACGACGTAAAAAAATAAAAAATATTACGTACGTACGTAGTAATTATTACGTACGTACGTAATATTTTTTATTTTTTTACGTCGTCAGTTTGGCCCTTTCAGGTCTTCGTAGGAGATCGACGAACCCATCGCGCCGGTACTACTACGAGCGCTGAGGGCTCCCTTCATCATAATCGTGAAAAATACAAACTGGATGCTGACGGGACAGTCTCGATAGCAGTTATCGACAAAAAGGACCCAAAATTTCAGGAAACCCTCTTCAAAGGTCACAAAACAACCTGGTAAGTTTTAATCATCTATTATTCAATATAATTCTTTGGATGTAAGAAAACTGCAATATATGATATTCAATTAAATATAGCCAAAAATGCACAGTGATGCAGTTTAGGTATGGGATGTGTGTTGGCTGCGTTACTACAGTCGGCAATGGCGTGTACCTATGAGTGCCCGAGACCTCTACTTTTCCCCCTTTTTTGCCAAAACGGGACATAATTTGGAAAAAATCGATTGCCAGATTCGTGATGAGAAGGCAAAAATACATGGAAACAGCACCCATTTTCTCTCTAATTTAGTCAACCTTTAAGTAATAATAATAATAATACAACGCACTTATAATTGTGCCATCTATCTAGTTAACTATTCCGAGGCGCATGAGGCGCAAGTAGCCTAGATCTAAAGATTAAGTAGGCCTAGATTTAGTCTTAAATAATAACTAAAATAACTAAATACTTTAGAGTATATAACTAAATATAACGTTGAGTTGAATATATTTTAGTGTTACCCACAGGCTAACAATAAATAACATTCAAATTTATTGTCTTCCTAATTTTCTCGTCTGCTGTAACATTATTTAGATTTTAGTTTTAGTTTTTAAAAAAAGTCAGAATTGGTCAATAAAGGACATGGTTTGGCAAAATACTGAATTACATGACATGAATGATCAGTACTTTTAGCATTGATTTTTTTTCCACAAGTCAAGACTGGGCAGCTTTTAAAAATTAAATTGTGATAACTCCTTGATCATGTTGATACGAGTAATCTAGTAGTAGGACTAGGCCTCTGCCTTGTACCCGGTTGTGTCTGACACCTCAGCCGCTGCGCTGGAGGACTGTTAGACCCGTGTACGGTGTGCTACGTTGACTACCAGCGCGACGAAAAATCGTAATCTAAGTTTACGGTTTTAAACCAAAATGCCATCTAAATTGATTAATCCAGTGCATCATGAACTTACCTGGATTTCGGGGAGACCATATATTGTTGCCATGTACAAATAGTATTTCTTGCAAGTATGTCGATATTTTTTGACAATCTTTTTCCGTTCGTCCCACCCTCACCTTCGCGAGTACAAATTCTAAAAATAACTCAACGAAATAGCGCGCGCCCGCCCTCGGTGCAGGTGGGAAAACTAGAGACAACTATGGCCACCCAATGTGGCCACCACATCAGAAACCATTAAATTTGGGCAGAATGGTAAGGAAATGGTCGCATCTAATCATCAAATTGCACATAATGTAAGACAACATGAATAGATATCAATTCGAAATTCAAACCTAACTTTAAAAGCATTTACGGCATCTATGTTCTATCCCCGACTCCCAGGGGCTCCGAAAACGCGCGCCTTGAATATTGGGAATAATTATTGCGAAATAGGACATGTTGGATGAATCATACCGTAATCAATGATCATGGTAAATAAAGATCTGTAAATTTCCATCGCGATCGCTTTTAACTATAACCTATTTTGTAACTTTTAAAACTATCCCCTTCTATTCTTCTATCTTACTCTGTCTTGATAAGAATAATCATAGGATCTATTTTAATTCTCGAATTCTATAATTTGGTTGAGATAAGTATAAGATTCCCATGATTCCGGGCCCCTTTCCGGGAAGATTCCCAGGTGGGTATACATGTATATCACAGCCACACACATGCAGGGTATACTTGTAACTCGTAGGTGGCAAACTTTGATGGGGAGAGGAGAGGGAGGGGCCCGCATGAATTAGATTCAAACAATTTAATTCAGAGCATTCTAGCTTTGAAACACGTGACCCGGCACGTGACACGAAGAAATATGAGTATTGGTAGGTATGAAAGAAGGCCAAGGAGGAGGAGGAGGAGGAGGAGGAGGAGGTGGAGGATAGGGGTGCTGAATGTTGAGGCCAAGGTTGCCACATCTAGCATAATTATGCTTTTTAGCATAATTTTGCCCCTCTTGGAATATAGCATTATTCTGAATTTCGGATTTTAAACAGAGAATTTGCTTTTAAGAACAGATATCTAATGCTGATCTAAGAAACTATATAAGGCTTTTCAGAGAATTTTGGACTGAAAAGAAGACACTAAAATGCTGAGAACCTTTTTTTTTTTTGCTTGTCAGAGAATTTTGGACTGAAAAGGAGACACTAAAATGCTCTCTTGGAAGATAAACAATCATGCCTCAACCAGTGTTGCCACAGCTAAAAATCGGAATTATGCCAAGTCTCGTCCCAAATTATGCTAACTTGAGAAAAATTATGCTAGATCCATTTGAAGCGTAAATCAGGCGCCTGGGAACGATTTTCAGTCCAAAATTCTCTGACAAGCAAAAAAAAAAAAGAAAAAAAAAGGTCCTCATGATAGACTCTAACATCCGTGCCCTTCATGACTGCACCTAATACAGTTTCATTTGGGGGCTATCCGAAAGTCGTATTGACATAAATACGGTACTCAGTAGGCCAATACAGTGTTTCCTTTGTATTTTTTTCATGCCAAGAGAACATTATGTTAATGACAGTCTCATTTTTTAAGTAAGTGGCGCACTTAAATTGGCTACTACAGTGCCGTATATGGCACTGGGCTACTACACACAATAACTAGGCCCGCTAACCGTGTTTGGTTGGGGAAAGGCTTGGCTATATTTAATTTGGAAGCATTGGATTAATCAGCGGGGGCGGGGGACCCAAGTGGCACAACTCCGAAACTGCTCCCTTGAGGTGATTGACTTTTTTTAAATTGGGAGTAAAATTACTTTTCTTTCTTCTTGTTAAAAGCTGGGATCCGCCGTTTGGATGGAAGGATTCCGGTTCACAAAATGCACAACTCCGATGACGTTTTCTGTTCCTTTCATTTAAATCAACCGTGACGGCCGCAACGGTGGTCCTCAAGTTGGTGATTCAATTTAGGCCTAGACAACATGCTTTCATGCAGTGAAGTAAAAGAAAGGTCATAAATCATTACTTTCTGAGAAAATATAGTATAGACGAATCATATAATTTATAATCATATGTCTTCAAGTAGACAACCAAGACGGAAACTACAAAAAATGGCCTATACTATAAGGTATCGAGCAAAATTCATTTCTTTAAATTCTATTCCCTATCTTTGACTCTAAATACAAAACTGCAAAATTTTGATATATCATTCCCTTGAGTATATTGAGGTAATCGTGATACGTCATGACAAGACCTATTCGCACTCGTACATACCTCCACTCAGACTCATCGCATCTCAGCCCATCCCATCGCCAATTAATTTTTGGTCACCTAAGCGTGCTTTCCTATATCCCATCATGCAGTTCTTTGAGTTCATCTTGAATATCCGGGTTTCGATAATGGAGGCTGTACATCAAGCGAAAAACCTTCTCCGGCAAGAACTGAAGAGACGGCTGAAATCTCTTTCTGATCCAGAGAAAGTCATGCAGTCTCTTTATATAACTCAAAAGGTTAGTGAAATGATGTACTTAGCACAATTTTGTTTAATGGTGTGTATTTTACATGAGCTTTGTATAGCAGACGACGTATTCTGATGCCTCGGTCCCAGATGCTGCATTTCATGTTTCCAAATCAAGCCGCAAGCCGGGGCGGGGGGGGGGGGGGGGGGGGGGTCTAGGACTAGATGTTTGTATTTTTGTGAAAGTTATTTGCTGTGAAATTTCTATTAATAATTATGTGATGGGGGGGGGGGGGTCCAAACATGTCAGAATATTTAATTTGATATGGTTTGTGGAAATTATAGGGATTATAATTTATAGACCTGTAATGTAAATTTATTAGCCTTATTCTTTTTAAAGTCAAGACAGAAAATGCTTTAATAAAATGAGATTGCGTGCGAACAATTCCTTATATAAGATTAAATTAAGAGTGGCGTATCCAAGATTATCTTTTTTCTATTGGTAGCGTATCCAGGAATGCACATGCCCCTATGTGCCAGCCAAAACCAAATCTGGCATATCTTAGTTACACATCGAATGAAAGAAAAATGTGTACCCCCGCCCCCCACATGAAAACTGATAATTTTTTTCCCTTGTTTGTCCTAAAATTCAAAACAGAATGCATCTGATGATTTTTTGTTTGTCAGGCGTGAGCCTCTCCCCCCCCCCCCCCCCCTGCATTCCTGGATATGCCACCAATATAACTAACTTACGGTAAGTTATTTGTAATATTCTGCTGTAGAAATTTGAGATGACAGGCGAAGAAAACAGTATAGGGGCTTGCTCCGAAGCCATCACCAACGCAATAGGCCCTATACCGATTGTACGAAAAGGGGGGAAATGGCCTCCGTGTTTTGAATTGAATTAACTAGTAACCAACAATAGCAGCTGATGATGTAATTTATTTATTAACAGCCCTATTCTGTCTTTGTAGGAATATCCCATTACTTTTTCCCCAGTTCTCTTTGTCTCTCTCTCTCTCTCCTCCCCCTCTCATGTTTTTTTCTCATACTCTCTTATTCTCTCTTACAACCGATCTGTAAAAAATGACTCCAATAGAATTGAGGAAAAAATAATGATCTCTTATTGCTTTTTTCCCCCAATCTTTCAACACTATGCAATTCAATTCTTCACATCCATGACAGAATAGCAGGGGCAGATCAAGGGGGGGGGGGGGGGCGAATCGGCCACGGCCCCATTTTTGAAACCCAAGTTGGCATACAGGCTCTTGCCTAAAATGTGAAAAAACCGGATCGAGCACCAAATTTAGTTTGGGAGCCCACAAGGCTAACAATGTTGTTCTATTAACCCTACAAGAAAACTTGTAAAACTTAAGGCCCACCCCGCAAGTCCGGGCAGTAGTTATGTTTTGATATAGTCATACTTATATTTTGATGTACTTACATTTTGATATCGTCATACTTACATTTTGATGTACTTTATATGTTTTGATATAGTCATACTTACATGTTTATATACTTATGTTTTGATATAGTTGATGGCTCATCCTGTATACCAGAAGAGCCAGAGAATATCGGTCTACCTGGCCATGAAAAAGGAGGAAGTGGACACCACTGGAATCCTCCAAAACATGTTCTCCCAGAACAAGCATTGCTACATCCCTCAGTACATCGGACCCAAGATGAACATGCTGAGGATGACGTCAATGGAAGACTACGAAGCTCTACCGGAGACAAAATGGAAGATCAAGCAACCGGCCGACGATGATGTGAGAGAGGATGCTCTGAAAACAGGTGGGATATCTCAAAATTACCGGTACCGATTGTAGCTCATTTTTGAGAGGGTTATCAGTGGTTTTAACCCATAAAAGCAAATTGCAGTTGAGATAAAGCTGTTGTAGTGGCCGCATTTGTTGCTTCCACAAATAGAAAAGTTAGGTTTATACGTGCTGTAGAACCTGTTTTGAAAGGCCAGCTGTCCCCCTTGGGCTTTTCTAGACGGGGTTGATTGTGCAACAAATTAATTTCTAACTTGCAATTCACTACAAATGTTACAAACCTTAAAAGCCATTAATTTGACTCATAGTATATTTGCCAATAAACCTAGATGCCCTCTTTGAATTTCTTCTAAAAGTTTGACCTATTGTGCGGACTACATTGCATCTTGTACAAACTATTGCAGGAAATGAATGATAAATATTTGTCTTTACTCAAATAAAACAGATAAATTCATATTGCCAAATCATAATTTACATGTCTCCCCCAAGGTAAATTAAATCACTACATACAGGCATGTATAACAGCCAATGCTTTGTATCACTTAAATTTGTAGCAGGAACCAGAAAAATGAATAGTCTAGATATTCTAAATCATTGCTGTTATCAGTTATTACAGCCTTCCCTTCAGGTTTCTTTTTCTCAGCCCTGAGTAAGTATTTGTGTTTTCAAAACATTTAGCTTCTACAATCCTGGTTTTAGTTCAAAGTCCAGTCGTAATTCCTAATCTCAGAAAGTTTTAACCTGAAGTAGACACGCCAATAAATTTTGCATAAATTCTTTTTGGGGGATATTACTACTTTATTTGGTTTTTAGGAGGTTTGGATCTAATTATTGTTCCTGGCCTTGGATTCAGCAAAGAGGGGCATCGTCTGGGGAGAGGTAAGGGGTACTATGACATCTACCAGAAAAGATGCGTGGAGGAGACGGGTGTGAAGCCAGTCACGATAGCCCTGGCCTTCAAGGAGCAGATCTGTGACAGCATCCCAATTACTGAGAATGATGTCACTATAGACTATGTACTCTATGGGGACATGGAGGACTGATATGATATGTGTTTTGAAATTTCAGGGAAATCAGAGGTATATATTCAGCTTTCTGTTCATTCTTGCGGTATACTCCGATGAGTGCAAGGCGAAAAGCCTCAGTATGTCTCTCTTCAACGCCATTTTCCGATTCTGTAGTACTAAACATCTTTTCAGTATATATTTTAACAGTACCATGATTATTGAAATTGAAAGGGAGATGAATGTTGCCAAGTGCAGAAAAATCTGAGAGCCCCCAATTTTTTGTTCATCATGTCTTCCTGTGTCACTCTGTCTGTGTTTACTCTGTCTGTTTGTGTCTGTTCTATGTTTATCTGTCTGTCCATTAGGTGTCCATCTGTGTCTCTCCATCTCTTTATCTTAAAAAGTGTATTGGCACCTCTTTTCCGATCTCTCTCTCTCTCTCTCTATTCCTCTCTCACTCACTTTCTCCATTTCTCTCTCACTCACTTTCCTCACCTCCTCTCTCATTCTCTTGCTCTCTATCCCTCCCTTTTCTCTTTCAAGACAATTGACCGCATTTTGTGGTTTGGCTCAATAACTTTTGATTCAGAGCTCTAAAAAATATACCAGATGCAGGAATAGAAAGAGCAAAAAAATTCTGCACGCACTCTATTTTTGTTGCATGACCATATTTTGCGTTTGATGCCAGGAATTAAAAAAAAAAGAGTATAAGCTTTAAAATCCTTAAATTGTCAATACATTTAGTGTTTCAAAATCATTTTTTTAACAAAATTGGCAATGTCTTTCAACTGTCCGACAGAATTTGTGACCATGTATATCGTTTAAAAGACATTACACCTTATTAGAAGCATGTAGCACTAAAAGAAAAATATTATTGTTGTTACTTGTTAATTTGAAGAAAAAAAAATGTGATCAATTTAGCCCTTAAATACTTCCTGTCCTGAAAGGATTATACACCCAAACATTTACTGGCCATTCTATTGATTATATATTTCACTATATTAAATGAGGCCATGAAGTACAGTTTCTCATTTATTATGTGTGCATTTATGAATCTATAAGAATTGGGACAAAATCAAATATAATTTTTGTTTTTTGATGTTGGCAGTGTTGTCTATTTTGAAATTATCCTTATATGTTACCTATGGATTTATCAGTACTGTAAGGGTTTGATCTATAACTTCGAATTGACCGGTTTTAGTTTCGCACCTACCTATGTAACCAAGCTGTTATCATTTCCTCTGTACCATTTTCTGAAATTCGTAGCGGAATAACCTACTTTGTCTGCTCAGCCATATTATTTCTAACACTGCCCCGAGAACAAGCAGTGACAAGTTATTTGCAAAATGTTTTTCTTGATACTTTGCAATGCTTTTATTCTTAATTTTCTCATCTTCTATGCTGAATTTTTACGTATCTATGTGCCACCATGAGGAGGGATTTAACATCCTGAATTTCCTTTATTTTATGCATGAGTGAAGGTAAGATAATAGTTATATGATCAGGTATACTTTTTACAAAGAATTTAAAATTGTTATAATATTTCATTATTGATAGGTGGTTATTACATTTCATGATATGATAAAGAAGAATTATTTTTAAAATAACTCATTAAATGTGAAAACATTCATCTTGTAACAAAATATCAACCCAGGTCACATGTATATCACATGCTTTGATTTTACAGAAACTGCGCAGAAGTTGTCCAAGGCTCTTCATTCCAATTATGAAAGTAAATTAATGATTAATTTCATAAAGATGTTTAAATATTTTTTTTTTGTAGTTTTTAAACATCTTGCCAATTTATCTGATTTACTTGTTATAAATTGACTGAGTAATCTCATGATTAGAAATAATCTTGCCAAATGAGGAAAGTTATCATGCATTCAGCATCAGCTTGTTTGGTTTCATATAGTCAGTTGTACCTGTTCAATTTGTTTGAATATTAGTCTGTAAAAACTTAAGACATTCTTAATTTTTTTACATCTAAAGAACGCCTATCATAAAATTAGGCTTAGTAAAAAATCTATTGTTTCACCAATAGTCACTCTTGTACTTCTTCCATTTTGATGAAAGACTCCGCAAATTTTGTTGAATAAATGAATAAGTGTCCTTAAGCCTTGTTCTTAAAAGTTGCGATTGGACACAACTTCAGAAATTTAACTATAAGTTTTTGAGATTTTGATTGGTTGAAAGTCGACTAAATTACGTTTTGGACTGGTTTTTGATTGATTGCCTTTGATTATTGGACTTTTTTGACCGGGGGCAAGATACCTCATATCCCTTCATAGAAGTTTATTAACTGGTAGGTTAGAATATAAATTTTCTATCAGTGAAATGACAAAGGATGCAAGCAGTTTCTTTATAAATGTATGTTATTTTTTTATATCAATTCAATGCAATAAGCTTCTGTCACGATGAGAAACAATGTGACGCGATGAAACACATTCACGACATGATCATGCTTTTACAAATTTATTCATCATGTGATGTACAAGAATATAAGGTTCTGTTTCCTCGCATTGACATAACAGTATTCAAAGTAATGTAAAACATTTGAATTTTCAAGATGAATTGTTCACTATTACTTTGATTTTTTTTTTTAAATCTATGATCACATTTGATGTACATTGTTAGCAATAAAATTACCAGATGAATATTAAAAGGTTTTGTCAAGTACTTCTTCGGAAAGTGACTTCGTTGCTTATTCATAATGATAGAGGAATATGCATGAAAAGAGTAGTATTTGCGGGGATATTAGAGATAAGGAGGGAGAGGGGAGAGAGAGAGGTGGAGAGAGAGAAGGAGAGAGGGAGGGAGAGAGAGAGAGGGAGGGAGAGAGAGAGGGGGAGGGAGAGAGAGGGAGGGAGAAAGAGAGGGAGAGTAAGAGAGGGCGGAAGGTGTAGATAAAGAAATGAACAAAAAATGCACTCCACCTTACGCATATTGAAAGACATTGGTATTTATATGATGACGCTTGCATGTAATTTTTGTTGATTAATGCATTTATAAAAAGTAAACCTAAATAATAGATATAAATATTCATTTCACATTATAATCTAATAGATTACATCTTCTACAGTTTGGATAATCTATTATGCTATACAACATAATAACTGGATTGCCTTTTCGAGGAGCGACGAAAACGAGGAGTTGATTTTAAACCATTTTGGACAATATTACCGCAACATAGTTCCTGATGATACATTTTGCTGACAATAACATCAAAAATTATTTCATCTAAATAGGGAAAGACTTCGGCGGTGTGAAAGAACATGCAGCATTCCGTACTTAATTTCATCTGGTTCACTCAAATCCAGGATTACATGTATTTTCACTTATAATAAAATTTATATTTAAATGGCAGAACATGATGCATTTAACTGAGTAGACAGAAAATCCATCTGGTTGGAAGAGTATTTATAAAACATATTTTGATTTTTGTAGCGGAGGAACCAGATGTATTCTCAGCGGAGCATATTATGAGGAAATACAGTTATTTTCCATTTAATACCGAGGTAAAAACCGTAGTCTTTTTGGTTTTGGCCGGTCATTACATGCTCATCAATTACATATATCAATTGTTAACCCGACTATGAAAATTATATCAATATTTATTATATTACTAGATATGAATTCTAATGACTATATAGTGATGAATTCTAATGACTAGTGTCTAATTCAGGATGTTGCTATTTTCAAAGTTTTAAAAACCGTCATACATAGATGCGTAGGTAATTTGATTACATTTAGGCTGATTAAAAATGTAAGTCGTAGGCCTACTGGAGAAATTTTAAAAGACAATATAATTTAAATTTTCACGAAATAGGTGAATCCCGCGAATAAAATGTGCAGAACAAAAATGCACGTAACGTGGACTATTGTCCTAAAAGAAGACCATACGACATAACTATGAAAGACAAGGAAATATATAAACCCCATCCTTTGGAAAAAAATGTATTAAAGAATAGCATACTGAATTACTATCATTTTCAAAACTTGTTCTAGTAATTCCTTATTTAATTTGAAATGTAATTTTGGCACCGAAATTTTTAACGTACAACACAAAAATGTGTTGTGCATGTTTTCTTTAAAAATGATTTTTAAATAGAACGAATCTAATATAGGTGGAATGATACATTAAAAAGTATCATTCCACCTATTAGATTCGTTTGATTTATGAACATTTCCACTAATACTGGAAGCCGATGTCTACTCTGATATTCTTGTTACCTCATGCAAAATCATCATACGTCTATGCACCAAATGATGTCGTTGCCAAACGTATGCAAATGTACCAGTCTGAAGGCCGATCGATGAAGGAGAATACTTATATTCATTCGAGATAGAAGAATACCGGTATAATATTTACAACTAAAACCTTTACCTTTGCGAAGATTATATAAAACAAGAAATTAAAGAGAAAACAAAAAGGTAGAAACAAACAAAGGGACATATTTTACTTTTTTAGTCATATAACTTAACCGGTATCCATGCATGTTTTCCATTTTTAGAGCAATACTATTTTCTACAAAAAGCACCGTTTCTACTCAAGTAATCTTTGATGTGGAAGTTGAACATATAATAACTGCGTCACAGGCTGTTTTCACCATCACAATTCCACATTACGTAGTATAAATTGGAATGTCTGTTAAGTTCTGATCTCTGATATTACCAAATTACTCTTGGCCAAACACCTCTTTTAATGACAAAAAGTATATATTACGGAGTAGGTCCGAGGTCCATTACCATAAGGTTAATCAGCATGCAGAAGGCTTACTCATTTGATAGTCTCACTGTGAGCCATCCGACGACACAAGTTCAATTCTGCACGACAAAGTCAATAATCACAATCGATTTATGTTGTTCAAATATAGACCGAAAGATCTCGGTGTTTCGACGATTGTTCTCTATTGCTCCAGACACTACCTATAATTATATGCATGTATATTTTATAAAATAGTATCATATTTTATAAAAGAATAAATATAATACGAGGCTATTTCTGTCAAGTGTCGCGATCATCCAATCCTCGTCCACATCATGGGTCCATCGTTATGGTAACTTGACGCCAGGACAGTTACGTAATGATCACAGTCATGATCATCACATGATCACATGGCCAAAAATACGACTAGGAGGATGACGATGAGTGCGAAGACGAGAACAGCAAGGATGACGAGAATTATACATCTCCACCATCGTCGAATCCGCGCTCGTCTCATGACGTGTTCGACCTCCGCCTTGTCGATGGGCGCTTGGCCGGTGACGGACTGACGGGGCGTCATAAACGGACTCGCCGACGGGATGGTTGGGGGAAGGTAGCTTCGAGGTAATGTGTTCTGCAGGAAGATCAACACCGAAATTTACCAATGGATTCCTCAATTTTTGAGCATGTGCAAGATCAATTCAAGTAAAATTGAAACTGATATCCGGGAACTAAATGTGAATACTTCATATTCTACTACAATTAGCCTGGCGGTCGTCATTGCAAAACGAGAGGTATATATGGAAACATATTTTACGGATATCTTTAGTGAATAATAATTGATTCAGTTCTACTTCATAAAGACATTTAGGAACAGACTATAAATAGAGTGAACATATTCTAATCAAGTTATATGAATAGATATGTAATTCAATACTTTACTAAATATTTTTTTTTTTCATTACAAGATTTTTTTTTTTGGATGCATGGTTTCTGCGATCGTAATATATGCTTCCATAGCAATCATTCATGACATTCAAGAACAGACTAAATAGATTGTAAACTCTAAAGTCATGATCGGAAATGCGTGTGCAATATAAAGAGAATAATTTTGTGAGTTTTCTCTCTGACACAATACCAAGAGTTAGTGGTTCTTTATTCTACAATCTATATACACATTATTTTCTTTTATTGGAGCCGGTTTCCCCATCTTGGCAAAAGTGGTAATAAACGGGCCCGTAGCCGGGGGGGGGGGGGGGTCGGACGACCCCCTTCTTGGGCTGAGGTCCCCTTTTTCATTAAAACAAAACACACACACTCCTTTAATCTTTGTTACCAGAATTACCCACCCAACCCCTAAATTTCCCCTCGGGAGTCCTTAAATTGCAGCAGAAAGCATCTAGATTTTAAAAAGGTCCGTATTGATTATGACAAAAAGGTCCACTTTTGCCCCTTTCGAAACCCTGGCTACGGGCCTGATAAATACAACAGATTACTTACCTTTTGCACTCTGACAGGCATGACCCTTCCGTGGGTAGTCTATTAAAATGGAAGAAAGAAATTAATCTTGAAAATTTAGATTTTAAATAACCTCCCCCAATATAGATTGGACGAATCAAGCAGAGTATACTATCTTCCCCTTCCACAGCTATATATAAATACTGAAATGTTAATGTCATACCGAAACATCGGAATATGAGTCATGAGTTATCCAGGAATCATAACTATCATAACAATCTTTAGCCATAAAATGCCCTTTCACGTGTTCCCAAGGGGGTATCGGCCTATACTTTAGGAAATTACAAAATACATTTTGAGAACAGAAAACGATTTTAAAAATAGTTAATTCATGAGATTGTGTAGTATATATTATATACATTTTTCTTCTCGAAGGAATATAGTTTAAACACCTTTTTAGAGATATGATATCTATTTTTAAATGCCGCATTTTCGTGTATTATAGGACGTAACTGATTTAAACACGTATACATGCTATAAATTTAGTGGTTTGAACCAGTTTTGTGAAGTGTTGACTTACCACCTGATCAGCTGGGCCTCCTGCACTACTCCTGGGCGTGGTCTGTACGGGACCATCGCGATCACTCCTCAACTGAAAGTTACCCCCATACGCGATTGGAGGGGGGCTCTGCGCACCCCTCAATCCCTCCATCGGAATGTTCTTGGAGTCAAACAAATACGAAAAGAGAGTCATTGTGTCGTCCAAATGAAAAATCACACACTTATAATTATGAATTCGACTTCGAAATAGGACAACCTTGCACATTTCAATCCCACAGTACAAATGGAATACTACACACTGTCATCAGATGAAGAAACCGTAACACATTCTGTAAATACTCCCTTCTTTTTTATATTTGTTTACAAGGGTGTGGGAGGCCCAGTGAGCTTGAAAGGATCTATTTCTTTTATTGAGCTGAAAGTGCCCATGAAATCTTCTACAAATGGACAGCACGTATTGTAATCCCACTGATTCCATTTCAAAAACTTCGTTACAGACGGTGCACAGCTGGAAGTCTTTGACGAGATGGTTTTTTGAAGGATTTTCCGTCGCTTTTGAAGACACTTTAAAATCGAACAGGCATGACCTTGTGTTTTATTCATGTCTTCAATAAAGGATTATTGCACATTAAACGACCATGTACCATTGTGTATACATTTCATTTATTGATTTATTGACATGTATGCAAAATTCTTCCCTGAACTACAAAAGTAATTGAAACAATACATTCAACAATCCAACTGTGATTTAACATTGAATATAACATTATACTGCATTCAAATTGCAATTTGACTGGATAAGGGATGTTGATCCAAATGCGTTAATTGGTGATCAAGACGTGTTCTGATATAACCCCATCCCCTCCCCCATACACATGAAACACATATAATAAAAGAAAAATACATAAACAGAGCAATAAAAAGAGAAGACAATGTCTTGAAAGAACTGGGAAAGGATCTAAATATGCAAAGTGTGCGAAACTGGTAAAGCAAATACGATAAGCCATTTAAAATTAACTTTTGGAGAAAAGAAATTGTTCAAAATTCCGTCTCGGTTAAGTGAAGAAAGATTATATACATGTGGGAACAATGGTATGAATTGCCTTTCGAAAGTAACATCTCGAGTTTCGATGAATTCTTATAAATAAATTTAGAGTTTTCGTACCGCGACATGAATATAATTCTTATCATTCATATTGAAAATCATTTTCTAAATGTTGATTATGCACAAAAAAGTGAGGAACTTTTAGGGATACTTTTAGGGATGCTCTTATACACTAGGACACAAAGAAAAAAGCAATCCAATATTTTTTTCAAGTCCATGTCAAACTGTAGAAGAAACACTATACCTGTGAGACCGTATTAACAGAACCGTTCGGTTGTTGATTCAATCTCGTCACACTCCCGTTGGTGGTCGACCCCGACTCGCTCCCTAATCGTTTTCTTCTCAGCTCACTGGCACTGACCTCCACCGTACCGTTCTTGTCATAGAGAGGATTGACTCTCAATGGCGTCTTGGTTGACGAGCTCTTATCGCCGAAGACCGATGCCATCTTTGCGTCGGCGACATCTTTTTCGCTGAGTTTGTTTAGCTGGACTCGCTGTTGAGAGCAGCAAAAGGAAAGAGAAATAATTATTACAATACAAAAGAATATGGATTTATGTGTACACCGTCATTTTGCACTTGCACTTTAAGATCGACAATGTATGATCTACAGTTTTCTGGAATTCTGCGTCAGCAATAATAGTATCACTCTTCTTGAAGGTTATAATAATATTTACAGAAGCACCTCTAAATTATTTATCTACATGCAGTTTCGTCATCCTGTTCTCACGAACTGCACAAGATGTAATAGATGTAATAAGATGAATTCAATTTTTAGATTGAGATATCATAATTTACAACAAAGTGCCACTCTGCCTTTTATCTTTAGTTATCTTCATATTTCAGGGTATTGATCAAGCAATTTCCCCCAGCACAATGAGTGTACTATTTGACTATTTGATTTGATTTTGGATTACTTGGGAATTTCCAGTATTCAGTATACATGTACATGTACGTCCGTAAGTTTGGATAAGTGTATCCATGATGATTTAATAGCATCCAGATACAATCAGTCTTTTTATGACTGACTGAAAAGTGGAATGAAATGAACTTGAAAACTCGAAGACGTAATTCATATTATACTTTATGACTACTATTCTATTGTGTGTATCATCATGATAACGACGAAACCATTCATGCTTTATTCTATTGTCAACAGATAATATCAACGGTTATAACTGTCTTTGTGAGTTCATTGCGTTTTATGCCACCATATTATTGTCAATGCACAGCAGCTATAACGACTCCATTGGAACTTCGGGTTATGTACCTAACAATAGAGAGTCAAGGGCAAAATGAAATGATTTTTTTTCTTTCTCAAAATGAAATTCTGCGAATATTTCCCTCACGTCGTGTTCGTGAATAGGTTGAGGTTCCTGCACAGCCTAGCATTGCATGGGAATACAACAATAACGTGGTTTCTTCGCCTTGAAATATTGTAATAACACACAACGCCCATATTGAATCTGATGTACATAGATAGACGGGGAGAACGAATATTGCAAGAAATATGTTGACGAGACGTGTGTCCTAGAAAGTTTGTCCTTTTCTTTTTTCTGCAATGATGTAAAAAAATACATGTACGGTCACGGCAGAAGATGATTCACAACAAAGGTATATTCCTTATGGCGTTTGGAGTAGGGCAACTCAAAGCTATATGCATTTATCCCGTACGTTACCGTCCACTTATATAAAATTTTATTATAAAGTTTGATCATATATTGTATCAAGTTAATAACCCTACAAAAACTTGGATCAGATCTGAAATGATACCTTTAGTGACAATTTTTTGTTCATGAATTGTGATACCTTGAACACCGAATGATAAAATAACCTTGACTTGTCAGGAATGCAGTTATAAACTTCACCATATATATATATATACAATTTGGAAAATGATGAGAAGCACACCACACAAAGGCTGTAGATTAAATAAAATGATGGAGTACAGTATTCTCCTGCATTCGAACTTGGTTTTCTTTTTATAGTTTCACGTGGTATGTCAAATTCGATGATGTGGCTCCTCATATTTTTCTAAACGACCCAACGAATGAACTGCACATGCATGAACCTTGTCATAAGCCTAAACCAACAGACCAGTTCACAAATATAGTCTGTGTGTGACGTGTAATTGGGTTTTACAGAGGTGTATCAATCAGATGTGATTATTTACATCTGGGACCGACCTTTAACGTCACCATCCGAAAGACGTGACTCAGTCTTGAACCTGGGTCCGCTGAATCAGTTTATAACCTCCACTGGTAGCTGGATTACAGACGCACGCCACAACGCCCAGTTCACAAATATAGTCAAATATTATGCATGCATTTAAAACAAATGTTCTTCTTGACAACCTGAAAGCTTGTCAGAGGCTTGTCAGACATAGCAACAAGTAATGTATGCAAACTGGATTCCAAGTATTGTAGTTCATTCATTAATAACAGGTTGATGGAATACCTCATTACTAGGTTCCCAGGAAAGGAACATCCATAAATTTGAATAACTTTGTAAACAGGTCTATTCTACTTTGCTTACTACGTTCCGCATCGGTCTGCAAGTTTTCTGAAATGCCACATACAACAAATACATGTACCGCCGCACTATAGAGATTTTGCAGATTAAGATCAGTTCAACCAACTGAAAATTATGAATATAAAACAACACATTATATGCTTTACTACTTATACAAACGTATCTCTCTTCGATCAAAATACCTGATTGATTGCACACACTCTGTAAAATGAATATGATCGATCTCAAAGAATGACAGATTATTCCTTTGCCACGAGCCAAACAGTCCACAAATTTTCATCCCAATAAGTCACTTGCTATATGACTGGCCCATAATCTGACTCAGAAGGTCTGTCGATAATGATCGTCGGTTCTCATGAACGTGCGAATATCCAAGAAAATAGCATTTATAATATATTAATATATTCCTGAATGAGAGATACAAGTCTGTACCCGACCGATGACACGTTTCTCTACTAAATAGAAAGTTCTCGTTAGTTCTTTAGTAGACGACACAATACATAGAATAAGAATGCAACTTCTGTTTAAAAGTGTGTTGGTATTTGGCATTTTTAAGGATGCTTGCTTTGTCTTCTTTTCTCTATCTTTACCTATCTTTTAATTGCCTATGATCTTTACACGTTACTGCCGAACTGTGTCCCACTTAAAATCTGTAAACTATAAGTTCCAAGGAGGTTCTAGTCATGAATATTTAATTTGCAATTCTCAGTCATGTGTGTGACGAAAATCCTGAAAAATAGTTCATTTAAACCAAATTTTCCAGTATTTGTCTTGTTGTAGAAGTCTCTAATTTTGGATATTTGAATAACAATCTTACCCCCAGATGGAGGGCAATTATTTCAAATTTCCGACAATGAGGCAAAATTAGATGGTCATGTGTGCGACCAATAGTTTCACTTTACAAAATATGGCCCTGTTAAGCCAAGACAGCAAAATATATAAGAATATAAGTACAGTAATTGGTTGCAGTTTCACCGACTGAATGTAATTGTTCTTGAGTTGATGAAAAGGAAAAAATATGGTTTACTCAATCATCAACTTGGCTTTCAAAATGACAGACAAAGAAAGACAACTGATACACGTTGATAAAGTGACAGTTGAGAGAAATTGTGGTTGAGAATATACTGGTAAATTAGAAATATATCACGGGTTGCATGCAATGTAACATAATCGTATTTTTTTAAAATAAAAGTCAACGGATTTAGAAAACTAATCTGATAATGAATATTTTATAATGTTCATGGAAGAGCATTCTAGTTAATCATTTATGACATAAGTATGTTTTTGTTGCTGATGTTATACTTATGATTGTTCTTTTTGTCATGTATTACTATTATTATAATTATTATTATTGTTGTTCTGATTATTGATTTTATATTCCAACAAAATATTGAACATGCAATGAATAAATACAGACATACATGCTTACATATATATGGATTAGAGAAACAAGTTCAATGTATTATATTAAAAAACCTAACTTTTAACTTAAAAGTTGTGAATATATTCACAGATCAAAAATTAATCATTAATGTCAATGTTGTTATCATCGTGATTCACTCTAAAACACGCTGAGCGAAATAAACGTATATAAGTACCCGATAAATCAATTTTGCGTGAAGGTGAATTTTGTTCTCTATATAAAATTGCAATGTTGTATACTATAGTTTTGCAAACACCTTCCTGGAACAGAAGTGCGATCCACCGTCCGTTTGTTTTAATGAATCCGAAATTATGTGTCACTGGGAGAGCCCTTCAGTTTTAGATAATGAGATTTTTTATCAATCATGTTGCTAAAGATGACATTATTTTCTGTTTAGTTCATACGGTTTTCCTACAACTGACATGGGTTTGTACCTCTATATGCAATGCAATGCAATGCCAATTACTTTCATCTTTGGATCAAATGCCAAATTTCATGAAGAAAAAAAAATGTCAGCGCCCAAAACAACTGATTTTTCAGAAGGGAAGAGAAATCAAGAGATTCTAATAATCTGGGTTCGTTAAAAAACCCTAACAACTGCCCTCCACCATTTGCAGAGCACAGCATAAATTACGGTCTGAACTGGAGCGTTGAATGACTGTTAAACAACCTCAAATGGGGACAGGGTTATATGCATGGAAATATGGATTTAAGATCCATTTAGATGTATTATAATGTAATAGTCCTTGATTGTCATTTCGAGAAATGGCCGGTTAAAGAGAAAATGGATTTATATTGCGGCGTTGCACTCAGCGCACCTAGGGGTGTTGATGGTAATGGGGTTGTGTACATAAAGGTGCTGCGAATATGATCATGACTGTCTCATTTCTTTTCCAAAATTTAAAAAATGGAAAACAGCAACACATACTTTGAGGTATGAGAGAGAGAGAGAGAGAGAGAGAGAGTGAGAAACGCCAGTATTACAATGGCGTATCCAGTCTAATGTAAAGTCAGCATGCACTAACTATATTATCAAGTTCAGAGTTTGAAGAACAATAAAAGATAATTACTGACGCACCCGGGGCTGTACAGCTGCATTATACAGAAACATTACCCCCTCCCGGATCGGGGGAGTATTATGTGCCCATTGTTTATCAATTGCCGGATACGCCACTTTTATCATACTCTCGCATTAACATACCGCTTGTACTTCACATAGGCATTTTTTTTAAAGAATGATTTTAAAATATACTTCATAGATCATACTCGATTCAAAGTCAAATACAATTGCACCCGTACACTTGGCCGGGAATCACTTTCAAGAAACTTGCTCCACTTTGTCAGATCTTTTGTTTTTGTTTAATTTTTTTCAACATTTCTTTCTTTTAAATCTTTACTCTCTCAGCAAAACCAAATTTGACATTTTATGAAAAAAGAGACGTTTTTAAATCACATAGTCACTCTGTGCACATTTGCCACTGAATTATATTGTATCAAGAATACCATACCCCCTACATAATCTGATATTCATTATTCAGTTTACATATTTGACTACACAGCTGAGCTAATATCCAGAGCAAATACCGATGCCCTCTCCCGAATCACAACCTCAATCGGTAGAAACAAATACAGGACTAAATAAAATTTTAAAAATTCCCGAAATTTGTAAAACCTTTCCAGAGATCCACATTCTGTTTGCTCTGATAATACAATTGCCATGAGGTCATATTTGCGCGAGTGACTTCTTCAATAAACTACACCTATTTTCATTGATTTTTGTTTGAAGGCGTGGTGTACATTTTGAAACAGAAAGCCTCCATCTCACTCGTTTACCCATGTTCTCAAAACATGATTTGACTCTGCTTTTTATTTGGTTTGAGCAACCGTGCTGGTATTCATATAAAACATCATTATATCGAAGACATTCTTAAATTCTCAATGAATAGTTCTCGAGACACAATAAAGACAGTCCTTAACAAAAAACAAATATTACTTTTAAGGCATTCTTAAAAACTTGAATAGAATTACAGGAAATTTGCCCGAACTAATGCTACGATGAATTATTCAAATCGATTTTAGAGCCTGCATGCATTATCATACGATATTACAATTTTGTCTAAAAGGTTTGCTGGACCATGGAATATTTACAGTAATCATTTGACTTTGATATGACCTGACCTGGAATAAATTGTTGTTAATTCTCGTCAGTCGGAGCGAGGACGTTATCTTTTAGTGTGGGTTAAGGACATTCTTCTGTGGCCTGCAAGCCCTGCATGTCTTTCTGGTACAAGGCATGTATTCATCAATACATGTTCTTCATTCTATTTCTGTCAAGTACCATTAACAGCAACAATAGCAACAAAAAAAGGCAAAGCCCAAGGCTGATTTAGTAAGCAGATAACAGTGTCTTATTGTTACTTCATTCTATCAAAATAAACTCATGATACAACTTTTGATAATTACTCTTCCACGGGAAAAAAGAACAAACGACAGGACAACTACCACCGGATTATCCCCTGAACAGATTCGACGACTATAACCTCGGAAAACAACCCCGGTAAACTTCCCCTTACAGTATAACAAACCCAAAGAACATGAAGAACAATGACGTTCTTTTACGGGGATAATTAGTTGTCTAGCAATAGCATAGGGACATAACTTGTCCTCGGTGGGAGTCCAGGGGTGGTTGTCCTATATGGTTGTCCAAGAATCAAGAGTCCATCAGCGAACACACTTGGATCGACTTGTTTATAATATATATGTCGGTCCACCTTTACAGGGAAAATGCTTCAATATGCAATCAATGCCAACACTATAAAATTAGTGGTACCTAACCATGGTGACATTTTACCGCCGTCATGCCTCTAGATATTGTAAAGCATCAACTTATAAGTCACAACGTTACATTGTTAAAATGATAATGCATGGAGGTCATGCCTGTATATCTATCTAGAACAACAACTCCATACGAGACACTGAAGAACGTCAAGGACATTGTTATTCATTATCCTTTCCACAGGTCGATGCTGATGTATTGCCCGTGTGGTATATTGATTCGGAAAATATCTATAATAGTGTGGATAGTTTGAATGAAGGGTGCGGCGGTAGAGTGAGAAATAGGGCAATGCATGTGGGGTACGTGTATCATCTTCAGATTCAAATTGAGAAATTATAGACAAAATGTACTTGGCATATAGCCTAATTAATAGCCTGCCAAATTAAATGATTGTATGTAAGCCATACGGTATATTATACATGTCTTTTTGTATAAGATGAATAAGGGTTTGGGGAAGGATAAGAGAGAGGACTGCAATATTGTACCTTAAACTAGGTTATAAAATGTGAAGAAACAAAATGAAAACTAGAGATAAATGAAGAGTGGTTATAATATGATTATATACTTCATGCAGAGATAATTGTTGTTTATTATTGTAGGTATATGCTTACTTGATTAACGAATATATATATATTGCAGTTTTTTTGGAACAATTTCATAACTTATGGACTATGGACAATAAAACATTGAGCTGAGTATTTACGATAAATCTTAATGGTGTGCTTAAAGACTTTTCAGAGGTTAGATAGTTAAAATAATGTCGATTCAAGTCTTGAAATCGAGACGACTTGAAGAGCCATTGAAACAGATAGAGGGGGAAAAAGTGTCTGAAAATATATTTAAAAAAACACACAATATAACCATACTGATGTTAAATCAAAGGGCAATATCTTACCACAGCTGCAGTTCCTGCGCTTGGCCCTGCAGAGCCCTTTCTGCTCTCACTTCGCTTGCGGTACGTCCTTCTAACACCAGCATCCACATCTGATACCGACGCTACGTCTACCCCTGCTCCAGCCATTAGTAGTCTTTGATCAAGCTCTCATCAAACGAAATTTTAGACTGTCTTCATGGAATGTGTCTTCATAAAATAGTTTTAGTCTCCTCAAACCTCCTCCTACTCGGTGTTGCGTTTCAAGATTTCATACAGTTCAATTGAAAATACTGCACAATTTCAACCTTCATAAATTTGTCCGCTTGTGTTTAGCTTAATTTCAGGTTTGGTGATCTCACTTTTGGTATATACCTTTCTTCCATTCTAAAAACCTATTACTGATCGAGAAGTATATTTAAAAAAGAAAGAAAATATGATGAGATGTAATGGTTGCAGACTGTCTTCTCCATCTATATGCTTGTATAGGACAAGGGATCCAACTGAATGCACTGATGGTATAAAATCCAAGCTCTGTTGTCTATTAGGCCATGTGACGTTTAAACCTATAGATTTGAGAGATAATAACAAAATTTAGAAATGGGTAATATTCAGTTTCTAAAATTACAGGAGTCACAATTAAAATTTAAAGACCGACGCAAATTAAAATGTGTATTTTTGGAACATATATTGTACATATAAATATTATATCGCCTGGCTTTAAATGTCAACATAATTTACATTAATCCTTCATTATGCTTACTGGATCACAAGGTGGCAACATTCATATGGGTTACACGTTTGTATTCATCACAATATCATCAACAAAAATGAATGTTTACTTATTTCAGAAACATACCAAAAACTCCAGTCTGTGATATAGGTAGCTAGCTCCACGCCCCCTCCGTGGCGCCTGTTGAATGATGAAGCCGTCCAAAGCCGCCACAATCCAGGCGAAACCTACACGCGGTTACAGTATACAATCATGTATATACATTACAGTATTACATTAACAGGTGTTTTCGCATCGTATATCATCCGCATAGGAGAAAGATACCCTGAAGTGAAGATAGTACAGAAATAAATATATGATATTTTTTTGATGATCTTCGGGTGATGTAAACACGATCATCTAAGCGGTTACTATATCATTTACATTTTACTTTTATGAGCATGCCCGGCTGTTGAAAGTATTGACGATGAAATAGCTGAGAAAATAAAGTAACGTATCCATGATGATGATAACAAAATAGAACTCATGCTCCATTCATATCCCTCGTTTATATATTCGTCGCATATATTATATCTATCATTTCAAGAATATAACAACTTACCTTTCGTTCGTTGGTTGTAGATGGAGCAGATTCTCAGTACTGTGAAGATGACATCATGAAACCCTGGTTTCTCATTCTCTCAACCGGCGTTCCATCATGACAATTGGCATTTAGTTACGCTCTGGTAGAGCTTAGAACGCCGCCCATAACTGCAGAATGGTTCATTCTCTGAGATGCTAGATTTGCCAGCCAGTTTTACATGCATGCCTACTTGAACTCCTTTTAGTTCAAGGATTGCTACAGGCTCTTCATCGCACCTATCAGAACAGCCCCATTGTTGCGTCATGAATAGCACAGCTTCTGTCAAATTATTAACAAGCGGTCGGATCTTTTGTTATGCAGATGAGAACCCGGCGTTCATATACAATCCGATATGAAATCAGCTGAGCCACCGCAGTGTAATGTGTTCGCAATATTACGATGTCATTATGCATTTGAAAGCTCCCGCATATTTTATCATCTGTTTTCTCTCTCTCCTTAGACATGTTAGATGTGGAATAAGCGTTGGCATCAGCAACATCAATAGCAACAAAATATTCCAGAGGGAAATTCCTATTTTTATTTCTTCACCCTTTATTTATGATTCTATTCATTTCCATTCATTTCTTCAAAACGTATAATATGCCAGAAATGTATTGAGGCCACTGATCTCTACGGAAAAAAATCAGTGATTGAGGTCAATAATTATGAAATAGGGCGCAACTTTCAGCCTCTGGTGATTTTCTTTTAAATGAGAAGCCCAGTCAAAAATCAGCGCTATACAGATCAAAAAAAGTTTGAGGAAAATCGGACAACTAATAAGGAAGATATGAATTTTTAATGGCATGAAATACTAAAGAAAACAGTGAAAACACTAGAAAAATTGGCAACTCATGAGTTTGTGACGCCACTGGCTCACAACTCACGATTTATTTTGTAGTGCATATTCATAATACAAATTTTAAATTTTTGTCCAAGAATTTGGTTTCTACGTGACGTGAACCATCTTATTTTTTATAGTAATATGTTTTTGCATGTTTTCACTAAAATACAGAGTACCGGTCATTAAATATCTGTAAAAAAATCATTAAAATATGATTTTGTATAGATCTATAACATACATAAAAATGAGTGCTAATGAAAATGTAATATTTTGAAAAATTTGAAAACAATCTCAATTAACTTAATTATTTCTTGGACAACTTTTGAGGATTCCATTATCATAAACAAAACAATTTGTGAGTTGTTAGCAATGACGTCACAAACATGACTGAGTTGCCAATTTGTCTAGTTTTTGGACTGGACTTCCCCTTTGATGTAGGGTTATTGATACGATGAAGATGTTATTCGTGATGGAGTATTACATATTGATCTCACACAAATGGTAGTGATTAAGTGTGTTATGTAAGAACCATATTTGATTTATTGTGAATATTTCAGCTCGAAGAAACAGAAAAAGACATAAAGAAAAATAGAGGAAATATCAAAGATAACATTTAACAAATTCATAGTGAAAACGAAGCTTTTCGACCTTGTACTCATCGGGTCACAACGCAGGAATGAGAGAATACAAGAAAATACGAAAGTCAAGGAAGGGTGTGAACAGCGATCCGGATATGATCCGGGCACGCTAAAATTGATGGAAGAGTCTGTACAAACTCCTTTTGTCGGCACAATAGCGGATCTCTCGACTGAATGAACAACGCCTCTAAGAAGCAAAGATGCTGAGAGCTGCGTGCTCGGGCAACAATAGTGAACTGAGCAGGAAATATCATTTTGAAAAGGCAAAGAAGAACAATTAAAACTAAATCCAGAAAGAAATCTAAGGGTAAGAGATCTCTAACAGTATAAGAGAATAAGACGGAAAAAGGAAGATGGAGAAAAGAAAGAGAGAGAGAGAGAGAAAGGGAGAGAGAAAGAAAGACCAACAAAATAACAACTACTTTCAATATGCATCTACCATTAGATTTGACCATCACAGCCGACCATTATTGTGTAATCTTCAGAGACTTAAGCGGTACCACGTGCACCTGTGCACTATCCGGCCACAATCATGCAGAATCCCTAAAGATGTAGGAGTTCTGTGGCTCCGGCAGTTCACTGTGTCACTGATCTACGTCATTTTTTTTCTTTCTTTTTAACGTAAAGATTATTGAGTTGTGTATAGGTAAACTTTATGTTCACGGATGATTCTCAGCCATAATGACTAACATTATCCAGAAGTACCATGGTATGCAGAGGCATCACTAGGGGGTGGGGCTATATAGGAGGAGAGATAACCAAAACCCTCGCAAGCCCCATTTAAAATGTAGCTTGTAGATTTTCAGGCATGTCTTATGTCGGGCTTATTCCAAAATCTGAGGGAGTTGTTTCTTTTTCTTTCTTTTTTATTGTTGACCATTAAAAAAAATGGCGAGATATCGGCAGATTTGGCCTGTCAAAATTTGGCCTGTCAAAATAGTCTTTCTACATCCATCACTCTAAAAAGTCAAATGTTAAATGTACATTTAAAAGGTTGGAGGAGTGACAACATTTTCAAAATGGTAAATGAACACTTTTAACATGCTGCATACAGCCTTTTATACTGTTAGATCCAGCATGTTAAAAGTGTTAATTTACCATTTTAAAAATGTTGTTACTCCTCCAACCTTTTACATGTAGATTTAACATTTGAGTTTTTAGAGTGATCCTTTAATGCAATGAAATAAAACACCCCAAAATAATGGGGGGGGGGGGGGGGGGGGGGGGGGAGGTTTGTTGGCGGCTCGCAGTCGCATGACTAGCTAGTTTGATGGCGCTCTATCGCTGGAAGTTAAGCATTTCCCATTCAAAACGATGAAAACATATACCTTTGCATTTGTCTGTGCCCAGGCTTTTTTGTTGGCTATAGTAGACCTGTCTGTTGAAATAATAATAATAATAATAATAATAATAATAATAATAATACAGTCCAACCTGTTTTAGCGACCATCTGAGTGTATAGAAAGACTACCTGTCTACAAAGACCACAGTTTTTGTTTTCACTTGAAAACTGTTCCTCATTGTAACACTACGAAGCTCTACGTAAAGACCACCGGCTTATAAAGACCGCTTTTCTTGTCTCCCTTGAGCGGTCTTTATAGACTGGTTTCACTGTAATAGCAATAATAATAATAATAGCAATAATAATAATAATAATAATAATAATAATAATAATAATAATAATAGTTTGTTTGGGTTATTTTTTGTCTGTTTTTTTTTTAAAACAGACTTAATACTGAGTTGTCATTGCTCTAGTAACCTGCCTTTTAAATGGTTAATTAAATTATGATGCTTTAAAAGATGATTAATTAAAGATCTTCAAAAAAAAGTTGGAGAGAATGAAAGCACCCATGTCGGTAGTCATCCTTTTGCATGCCATGGAAAGGGGTCAGAGACTGCTATACTGTGAAACATACCGGTATTTCCATTTTAAAGAATCCAAATGGGGGTTCCGTTTTAAATTGAATTGCATGGAATTGAATTTATTGATACCGTCATTATAACAGAGATTCTTCTTTCATTGTTTTAACAATAAACATAGGACATTTCATAATAAAAAAGTACATAATAGTACAAATTGGATCATGATACCGGATAATAATTGCATTGTGATGGACTAAAGTAATATTAGCATGGGTCCTTTGGGTCTATTATTGCTTGCCTCATGACTAACTGACGGGGTTACCCCCTCCCCAGCCCTCTAGCGCCCCGAGCATTGAGAAAGGAGCGGGTATTGAATGGGTAGATAATATTACACAACTGAAAACGTCTACATTTTAGCAGACTATAGAGGTATTTTTGAAGAACGAAAATGATGTCCAATGATAATACCGGTAATCACATTTCAAAAACAGCCCCCGTCGCGACTCGACTGCCCCCACTCAGGATATAAAACAAGTCATTTTGCGTGGGCTGGTGACTATAGTTTGCAGGTACAAACTTCTGTCGGACTGAATGCAAAATATTATGTCTAAAAAAGTCGTATTTACTGATTCTTAATTACGTGCATAAATATCAAGCTTTGAAACAGTTATTTGATGTTTAATTTACTGTTTATATTTTGATAAAGACTGCCGACGTGCTGTTTTTCTTTTTGTTGGTGTTATTTCAGTTTGAATTTGCAGACTAAGTGACTAGCTGTTTGCAGTTTACAGGCTATACGCTAGGCATTGTGCACAGCTAGCTACCTAGCGAGCTAGCATTGCATCAATGCAATGCATGCATTTTGCGTGTATTATATATTTCATATGAACGGCAACTAGTAAGAGAAGCAAGTGATGTGAGAGAACAGACGGGCTGTTTGATATTGGTTTTTTGACGAATTCTTGGTAAGAATATATGTGTAAGGTTTGTATTTAATAACAATCCAATGTCTATATTAAAATGATTGACTTGCATGAGTGTTGAATGTCGAGAGAGTTGATTCTGTAAATTTTCCTGCGGCTGACTGACTAATCAAATGTCTGTGATCATCGGTCTTCGTCTACGACTCAAGTTCGAGTTCGACACTTGTTTTTGTTGCGGTCCGCGTTGGTCTGTTGTGAGATGTGTATTGTATGAGTGGTCGTGAGTGTGAAAATGCAGTTTAGCACTGTAGCCTTTGTAGGTGAATGTGTACTTGTTCCAGAACGTCTTTCTTTTCATTCACATCACATCACATCAGTGTTCTTTGCCAGTTTGTTTGGGAATCATGCACTGATGCAGTATAGAGATTTTAGGGGAATAAATCGTTGCGCAATTGAATTTTATTATTGCAAATTGCAAGTTTGATGAAATAGGGTGGATTCACACACTGACACTGTCACACCAGCAACGCTAGCGGGTCCATGCAAATGCGTATTGACCACAGCACTAGCTCGATGTATGTAACCAGAACACTGATAATATCCACCCAAATTACATGTCGCATGGATACACACGCAACTTCACATACCCTCGCAACTTCACATACCCTTCTGTCTACAGTGACTACACACATGGAAATATAGCAACTCGTTCACAAGATATTCATGATCTTATTCAAAAGTAAGAAAAATAATTGAAACTTGCATTCAAAGCGTTGATTTCTCCTCACTTTCCACGAAATTTCCCAGGACAGACGTATCGCACCTGGTGAATGAATGATGGCGCCCGTGCGTAGCCAGGATTAGCTTCGTGAGTGTAAAAAAAAAAATAGCTATACGCCTTTTACATCATGAAGCCAGGCGTTTATCTCCAGCAATCTAATTGCGCACAGGTTAGCAGGACATGAAAATGCCCTGAAATTTTCTGATAACTCCCGCAACCGACAGGCCATTCCCCACAGCGTTTCCTCCTAGGGAAACGTTTGGAATTAGAATGTCTTTTTGATCGTAGGTATATTTACCAAAAAATCCAAAAAAAGATCATAAGAAATGTCTGTGAACTCACCAGTGTTTTTGTATCCTTGCCTCCTCTTGTCATGCAGATATAAAATGGCGGCTAATTATTCACAACCGATCGCGAACATAAACGTTTCATTGTTTATACAATCACAAATGAAAGTGAGCCCTCTACAGTTGAATCAAGTTCTTGCATATCCCAACAAAGTTTATCAAAGCACCCAGACTCTGATAGGGCTTATCAACAATTATCCTGTAAATTTTCAGGGAATGGCGCCAAAATTTTATCTGAGTAAACGTTAATTCTAACTCGCATATTATTATTCTCCCCAAATTATCAATGGGGACAGGTTTTACAAGTCCTTAACTTAAAAACTTAGGACTTTCTTGGAGTCATAATGACACTTGCACTATCTACATACCGAATATAGTAAAGCAACTATGAGTGGGTGGACTTTGTATTGGATTCTTTTTGCATGCTGTCTAGCGTCCACTTCTTGGGGGTTAAACTTGAACTTGCGGTGCAATCATGGCAATATAAGCCAGTTCATAAATAGTCAATGGTACAAATGACCCCAATTTTTATGCACACACGCATTTATTAATTGGACTCGCTACTTGTTAAACATTTAAATTCATACTTTACTAGTGAGTACATCGTGGTACATACAAAATGACAGCTAATAAAGGTCAATTGTACTGGGTACAAATGACCTTTATCTGCACATGCGCAAGTTGTAATCACGGATTGGCTTATTGCACAAGAATTAAGGCCCTGTTTTACTGCATCATGGTTGCTGCCATTTTATTGTGTAGAGAAAGCACACCAACTAACTTAAGGCCCCGTCGCACAAAACGTCATGCATGGACATCCCATAGAATTTTGAAAAAATGCATAACTACTGCTGTAGTGCAATAAACACTTGTCTTTAACAGTCTGATATTTTGTATGTTTTTTAGTGATTTGGCTTTTGCTCGCTATTAACGTTGAATGCTTTCCTGTACAATGGGTACCAGAAAAAATGAGTCAATCCATGTCAAATCAACCAATGCTTGTCACCCGACCCCCTTCGATTTTCTTTAAACTTGCACCAAATGATCCTCGGAGTGTCTGACAGAAAACCCCAAAATATTTTGCCCCAAGGTCAAGTGGTTGCTAAGATACAGCCTCGCATAGCAACCAATGCGCGTTCCAAGAAATGCGTTTTATGAAAATTATGTTTTTTTAATTGACCATTGAAGCCAGAATTTTTATCCAGTACAGCTCATTATCTGTAAATTGGAAGAAATTTATGCTCTTTTAAAAGAAAAATTAATTGTGACGCAAAACTGACCTTTCGTTTCTGCGTACGAGGTCACTGAACATGGTGTCAAATTTCATTTTTGAAATTTTGGATGCATGTTTATAGCCTCATATCTCTAATACTCTATGAGATCAGGAACTGGCGTTTTGTACAGTTAAAGACTGACTTGGGCAATAATCCAACAAAAAATCAGCGGAATTGGCCGAGCCGTTTTTGTGAAGGGCGCCCTCAAAATTGGAAAAAATGAAAAATGTTCCAAGTCACAGATCACCCCTCGTCCCATCGTCTAGAAATACCATGAAATTTTCTGTATTAATAGACATTTACCAATATTATCGGGGGCTACCAAAGAAATTTTTGGTACCGAAAGGTTTAACGGCTAATTTTCACCACCAATAGTGGTCGTAAACGATGAAAATGGGATTCGGGGGACGTTTCACATGACGACAGTTTCAAAATGGAGAGCCCCAGTCCTGTCATATTTGTTGTAGTGATAGTCTGTAATAGATATTTTAATAAAATATACCACAAGACTGCCTATTTTTTCAGCGCAATGCTGCAATAAAAAATCCTTTGTAATCATGTCGCATTACTCATGTGTATATATATATATATATATATATATATATGTGTATATATTTAAAAAAATATTGTTATGCTTTCACCTGATCACTGGATCAGAGCTGCCAACTAGTACGGATTTTCCGTAATTGGTACGGAAATTAACCATCATTACGGAATTACGGAAAGTCGCCCAAAAATTATGGATTTGAAGAAATCTGATTATGCACTATTCGTATTATACGTTGCGCACATGTATTTGTTATCACTTATACTTTCACACTCATATTGTATTGTTTTCGCTGTTCCCGGAACTCCGCACTGTGTACGTACCTAAACTGCATACAGAAAGGAGACTGCGAGCGTACTTTCACCGCACACGCAAACTTCTAGCTCAAGGGCTAGCGGTGCGGCTGCTCTTACACACCGAGGCGTCTTACACACCGAGCCCGCGGGCGGCACGGCGCGGCTGCTGCTTGGTGTAAGGCGGCAGTATGTGGAGCTGCTCCGTAGCGGAATCGAAAGGATGAATAGGGAACGTCGGTTTTTAGCTGTTTTTTTATGTTTCTAGATCTAGATAATTATATTATTCCCGTTGATAATTATTGCGTTGTCATAAAGAGTAATTTTATGACATTTTTAGATCTAACTTATACAATTTTGGTGGCAGTTGCAGTTTAAAGTTTTGGGGACTTGCAAAAAATTACGGATTTCATCGCCAAAATACGGTTTTTCAGCTTGGCGAGTACGGAAAAGCTTGGCCAGAGGTTGGCAGCTCTGCTGGATTCTGTGTGCAAGACAATCAAATACATTGTAACCGCTTGCATAGGATTAACATAAATGTAAAGTCATGAATGTTTTTTGAACATTGAGTAAAGAAAAAATTGATATGGATTGGATGAAGACATGTATCGTGTAAGGTTTATTTGATAACATAACCTTTTTTAATTCATTGTTATTTTTTCTAGATTGACCGATATAACAGCAAGAGCTTGACTTTCGGCTGAGAGAGAATTGATTTGCGTTGGTAGAAGAAGATATGGCTTGTGAAAGCTTCATTGGTAACTACCTGTCCCTAGACTGCGGGCCGGTCTTGGGAACATTCCAAGGTGAAGTTTCTTCAGTATGCAAAAGCGGGCAGACCATCTCTTTAAAAAATGCCTTCAGGAATGGGGTCAAGTATGGTGTCCCTGAAGTAACATTGAGGTCAGTTGTAATTAGATTGTCTATCTCTTTTTGTCTGATTTTAAATTTGAAATACATATACACAAAATACAACTTGGAAAAGAGTTATAAAATGATTGACATGAATGTGCATGTTACTGAAAAACAGGTTAGAATACAAAACTTTGTATTAGTGAATATGAAGTCTCATTCCAATATTTAAATTGTTGATAGGTTTTGTTGAAGTCAGTCTAATTTACATCGAGTATCGATATAAAGTACTTGACAAGGTGATATTATTTCATGATTGAATATCTTGGGAAATGGGTCTTGAAACTGCTGTAAAAGTGGAAATTTTCACGCTATTAATTTTTCGTGCATGGCCGAGTAAGGTGGATTTCACATGTTTTTAATTTCACCGATGCGCAAGGCTCATGGGCCAAAGATTACATAAACTAAAATATTTGTGTGTGTTTATTTTCGTGCAAATTGCATGCTGCGAAAAATGCGCGAAAATTTCCACACTGCGAAATATTCCACGATTACAGTAAACTATGTAAACATCCAATTCACTTGCTCAAGTTTGAAAGTTACATGAAGATTTGTATGCTGCTTTTGCCAAGAAGCAAGTGTCATTTCAATTAGTCTACGACTTTAGGCCTTGTGGTTGCTCGAGCAAGGGATTTCCAATTGTGATTGTGCTTGTTATTGATTTCAGAGCTTCTGACATCAAAGACCTGAAAATCCTGAAAACAAAAGCAGATTTGAAGCTAGAAGCAGAAAAGAACAGAGCAATCATCAAAGCTGTGAGCAATAAAGGAAAGTCTGAGGGTTTGAATGGAGATGCATTGTCCAACAAAGGTGTACTATAATTCTTTCCAAAAATTCATTTAAGTAATGAAGAAAATATTTTTCCATTAAAAAAAGAAAGTGTCTAGTAAATGGAGGAATTTTTTGTTGTTTGATTGATGTAGCCTATTTGAGGTGCATTCCTTGAAAATGAAAGATGTAATTATGCCTTTGCATATTCTATGTTTAAATATGGTAATGTGTAAACTAAAACATTTTTTATTTGGAACTTGTGGATATTCCTGCATTAAAGAATTAAAGAAATGTCTTTGTTATCATTAATAATTTTTATTTGAGTAAAATACTAATTTTAAACTTTACTCAGGAAACTGTCTGGTGAGAGCAAGAAGGGCATTCATTCTGTTAGTATATGAGTTAATGGCCTTCATATGATGTACACTTGACCTACCTGCCAGATATGCTGTATGGATATTGATGAATTAAAGTATTTTACATCCTTTGTTGTAGAAACTTCCAACAACAAGGTTAATGGGGAACTGAGCAAAACCAGCCTCACTGCTGTACGGAGGTCAGGGAACACAGAACGTGCTCACAGCAAGTCGCCACACAGGAAACCTCCAACAGGAGACAACGGAAAAACCAAAGAAACTAACGTGGAAGGAACACAGAAGAACAAGCACCACAACAACCTCAATCACAGCCAGCGTTCTGCTTTTCACTCGCCAAACAGGAATGAAAACGGAGGAACGGACTCGCAGGCGGGCCCAGAGAAGGCCAGGGTTGGGTTCAAAGCGAAGCGCTCTGCGTCGTTCACTATGCCTCAAGGGAAGGGGGATGATGGCGGGAGGCCTGGTAGACCAGGATTTCACAGGGTTCACAGTGTGGATGGACTGAGCAAACAAGGTGGGAATGAGAATGGAGGAAGAGAAGAGGATGAAGGCAGGCAAGGAGGAGAGAAGGGCAGGAGAAGAACTTATTCAGGTGAGACTTTTAAACAAATTCTGTCTTTCTATTTTCTCTTGTACCCCAATATTGAAAGAATAATTTTGTCTTGTTCTGTAATGTCCAAAATTTATACTGCAAATGTTAATGTGTCATTTTCCTGCCTACAGCCTACAGCTGTCATTTCTACTGGAAATGATCAAATGTATTGACCAAAGCATGGATTATGTACGCATGTTGTGTAAGAAAAGGATGAATGTTCTTTTTCTAGCAAACATTGCTGCAGTCATTGAGAAGTGAAATCAGAAGTTTAATCAAGCAAATTTTAAGTGATAAAGTTGAATATTCAAACTAATTATGACATCATTATTTGCCTGTTTTGCACCTCTGTTGTTCCCATTTCTCCACAATGCAGGGACCCATGAGAGTAACCACACACGATCCTCACCAGTCAAGATTAGTGGAGGGAACACGCGCAAGCATAACCGTGGAGGATTCAATTCACGCAACGTGGAATGTTTCAGTGCTCCCGTGGATAGCTTCCTCAACGATGACTTTGACTTTGATTCAAACTTTGCCTTGTTTGACAAGGAGAACTTCTATGAGGAGTTGGATGCGATGGGTGACAATCGGCCCAAGAGGCAGGGACCCAGGAACCTCCGCTTTGATGAGAATATCTTGGAAAGGAGAGAGTCTGAGGAAGGGAAGAGGATTATATGCCCAGATTCTACTGGCAAGTGGTATCATACTGGTAAGATCTCGCTCTTTCAAATTTCATGCATCCCTATCCTGGATTAATGCTGACATAGTGATGGAAAGAGAATGTGTACATACCGATTAACCATGGCAAGTCTGTACTATATAAGAACAAACCTATAATTTCTGTCATGAAATATCCTGCAACAAGAACATCTAAGGATTTGGAGCATGATGCTATGTGTAGACTTTTGTTGTATATTGTATTATATGGAATTCTTTCTTGTGTTTTTTAAATGAAATCATATTTAATTGCACGTGTGAAATAAATCATTTATAAAAATTCACATCTTCATACTTTTACAACTGACAAAGATGTGTCTGTACGTAGCAGCAAGGGTATTTGTATTATCATTTTTGAGAAGAGATGTAATTCTCAGCTACGTATATATCATACTAACTGCTGGGTTGTATGGATTGTGTAGATACAGACATGCAGATTCCAGGAATAGCACCTGAGTTGAAGGCCAGACTGATATCATCAGCAACCAGTGTTGGGCTCACCGTAGAGAGGAGACTCGAGTCAGTAGGATTAAGTGCAGCTCAAGTTGCTTTACAACTATTAGATAAACAGAGAAGGTAAGTTAATAAACTAATGGTTGTTTTCTGTTATTTTAGAAGAACAACACAACTCAACACTTGGGACTTGCCAAAATGGGAAATTGGTGTGCTATGTCAACAAAGAGCAATTTTGACACAACAGCACCTTACTTCCACATCTGGAATTCATATTGCCATATGGCTAGAGTAAGATGAGTAAGATGAGAGAATGGTGAAAGAAAGAATAAAAGTGTTAATAAAATTGATATTCTTGTAAATAATTTTTTGATAGAGGCTTCTAGATATTAGCAAATCATGCACTTATTTTGGAAGATTGTAATTTAGGCATCATTGTTCCACCATTTTCCATTTATCTCAGAGGTCACAGTAAGAAGAGAGCCACAGAACCATCGGTAGTAGTCCTCTGTGGGCCTCACTTACAAGGTGCCCAGGGGATAAGCTGCGCCCGTCATCTTGCCCATCATGGGTGCACAGTGACCCTCTTTGTACCCAGCTTCGTCAAGATGCTGGATGAGCTGACGCAAGAAATTGACTTGTTTGATGCAACTGATGGGCTCAAGCTACAGAGCTACAAAGGTAAATATGTTTACAAGCATTTATATTGATTGCTAACAGAAAATTGTGCCAAATGGCAGATTGAAGAAAAAAAAGTTGCCATGTAAGCTGTTCTGAGTATTTTCCTGGATTTAATGAATAAAAGTGTTCTTCAGTGTAAATTATGTTGGTTTGGATAGCTTGTTTTACTGGTTTGTCACTAACAGTGCATATTCCTTCCTCAGATCTTCCCAAGAGTACAGACCTAACTGACATGGTGATCTGTGCTTTGGACACACCCAACGACACCATTACCCAAGACCAAGCCTGGTACAGAGGAGTCCTACAATGGCTCTCAGATGTCAACAAAGCTCCTATCCTCTCCCTAGACCCCTCTAACACCCAGTCCTTCTCCAGCCAGTGGGGCATTGCCATGGGACTGCCCCTGGAGTACACCAGCAAGGTCGGTGAGTTGTACCTCTGTAGTTCAGGCATCCCCAAGAAGGCATTTGACAATGTCGGCATCCGCTACATGTCTCCCTTCAGTCGGGGCCTCTTTGTGCAGCTTGATGTCTCTTAGCAATCGAGGAAGGGGTGTGTTTATGTGCAATGGGAGAGATTTGGATGTGTCAGGGTTTTGGGTGCTGCAGCGTCTTCTGCTACATCTCACATTTATTCTTACAGGTGAGGTGAAAATGAAAACTATGGAGATCTTACTTTTTAATCACAAGTTGTACATTAAATCAAGAGATGGCAGATGTTAAGATTTAAATGATATGTTTAAGACTTTAAGTCATTCATTTAAATCATTTGGAAGAGTGATCTTTTCAAGGCTGAACGGTTTAGAATGACTGATTACCACTGAGCTTGGCAGCTATCATAGGACTATTAATGTTCCAAATGTACTTTCCGGATATACTTCAGTGGGGACATTAAAGAGTCATCATAAAATGTATATTGGAAATGTGAGAAGCTAAGTGAGAGGGTTCTGATAAGTTCATCTGTATTTGTGGATCATCTCAAGTGAGATAAATTCACTAAATTGCTACACTTTAGAGAAAACTTGTCAAGTCATTTAATGCACACATGACACGTATGTAATGTTAGATGGAGACAACTTTACATCTCAGTATGCAGCAAGATACGTTTGCATGTACATGTATGTCAGTGGGAGGAGAGGTTTTAGTTAAACTCCCCAAAGATATATTTTCAAACAGGCTATATTTTTGCATGATTGTAAAAAAGAAGGTTGTAATGTGATTGGTCATGTGATGATCATGATCTTTCACAAGAAAGACTTGAAAAACAGAAAAATGTACGGCTATTTGTGTAAGAGCACAAGAGTACTGTGTACATGTATCCAGTTCATACCTTGTAGCAGAAAAGTGGGCATTATATTTCCATTAGAAATATTGAAAGTTATATTTTGTGACCAAAATAATGTGTTTTTTTTGTCATATGTGATGTCTCATTAATGTACAGGTGTACATTCACTTATGGTTGTAACACATAAATGGACATCTAGGCCCTGTTTCATAAAATTCATTATCAATATCAACTGCCTCATTTCTATGACATATTCACTCTCAGTCAATCAGGTTCAAGGATTTCAATAGCTCATAACTATTATTGTAACTTGTTATTGATAATAAGTTTTGTGAAACAGGGCCCTGGAGTAAACAATGTGTCATAGTGAGTGTGTTCTCATTGTTATAATGTTTTGTTATTCTGTATTTCTGTGGGGTTTTTTTCAAGATTATTTTCGTATTGAAGATTTATGACCATACCTCCTAGGTAATTGAGTCTACAGTTCAAGGAGCAAAACTTTAGTCTTTTTTTGTATGTCATTTGGTCTGTTTTGATTAAAGTGTTTTCTATTTGCGTAAAATGTAATTTAAATGAAAAATGTTGCTCTTTGCTCCTGTAAATGATGTAGATTCAAAAGATTAAACATAACTTGTATGAACCTTCAACAAGGTGTTCATGATTTGCCAAATTGTTAAGACATTTGTCATAATTTTGTGTGTACCAAGACTAATCGTGCATTCTGGTGATAAAACCCCATTTTGAAGGAAACTTGTCTAAAGTAATTCTGCTGAAGTGTGTATCCTGTTGTATATGGGTTGTGTGGACCAGCCAGTATAAACAAATAAATGAAAATGCTAGAAATCACATTCACACATTCACTGATAAGCATAACTCAAAATTTAACATTTAGGCGGTCTTATGCATGATCTGGGCAGGACTTGATTTCTTGCTTATTACTGAGCTAAAATACATTTGACCAAAATCTTTTGGCTCATATTATCTATTGGTGGTTTTGAACGTTCAGTGTAAGATTTGCGTGATTCTGTGGAAAGTTATTTTCTGCCATTTATACCAGAACTCAAGAATTCCTGTAAAAATCAATGAAGAATTCCAGTATATGTACCTGGAAGAATCAAAGATAAAGAGCATGTAGCTTTTTTATACTGATTTGGTCAGTGACTATCATCTTAATTGAATCTAGGTATGGTTTTGAGTGTTCAGTGTAAGATTTTCTTGATTCTGTGGAAAATTATTTTCTGTCATTGTTATACCATAACTCAAGATTTCCTGTAAGAATCAATGAAGAATTCCAGTATCTGGAAGAATCAAAGATAAAGAGCATGTAGCTTTTTTTATACTGATTTGGTCAGTGACTATCATCTTAATTGAATCTAGGTATGGTTTTGAGTGTTCGGTGTAAAATTTTCTTGATTCTGTGGAAAATTATTTTCTGTCATTGTTATACCAGAACTCGAGATTTCCTGTAAGAATCAATGAAAAATTCCAGTACCTTGAAGTATCAAAGATAAAGAGCATGTAGCTTTTTTATACTGATTTGGTCAGTGACTATCATCTTAATTGAATCTACATGTAGGTATGGTTTTGAGTGTTCGGTGTAAGATTTTCTTGATTCTGTGGAAAATTATTTTCTGTCATTGTTATACCAGAACTCAAGATTTCCTGTAAGAATCAATGAAAAATTCCAGTACCTTGAAGTATCAAAGAAAAAGAGCATGTAGCTTTATTTATACTGATTTGATCAGTGATTATCTTCTTAATTAAATCTAGGTATGGTGGGAGAAATAAGAATCGGTGTTAGTGACTATATTTGATGAAAGATTTATGCAAAGCTTTGAAACCAAACTTACTTGTTGTCCAGTATTATACTGAAAAGAGATATTATTTTTGTGTAAAAGTTTGACAAAAATTAGAGCTGTGTTTTCCTGTTTCTTTCTTTCTTGCTAATGTGCCAGAATACAAAATGTTGCGATGTGTCTCTTCAAATTAATCTGCTTAATGCACATTAATGTAGTATGGTTTCCATGACCTATGGTGGGGGTCAAGAATTCTTTGGAACACTTTAACACACTTTAACACTATCTGTATTCAAGTCCAGAACAATAGAAACAGTCCATCGCACTTATTGTTCTGGACCTGAATAGTGTTTGAGCGTTGTAAAGAAAGCTTGAGCCCTCTGTACACATGTGAATCAAGTTTTCTAACCATTACCTGTAGCCATGCAGGAGTATTTGTATGTGTGTATAAGTGGATTTTGATACAGACTTGTATCATGTCTGTGGAGTACTTGATATCACCACTCAAAAGATAAGACTCAGGATCCAGCCAACCCTGGGTTGGCGGACCAGAGAGGTCACAGTGACCGCTAGACCAACTCATTCCTGCCTATGCTGTTTCACCACATTCTTCTAAATTTGCAACTCTTAAAGATTTATAGTGTATATGAAGACATATTTTTTTGTCATCGTGACTGATATCATTGTTCATGTAGATTTATTTGTTATTTATCTTTATTGTTGTTGTTGGTTCTTTTTACTGATGACATTGATGACAACAAGATAGGACTTCTTCGTAGGATCCGTGTCAACTGTCGAAGCAAACCCTGCTTCTTGTTTAAAACTTTATTTTTTCTTTTTTTCTGGAAGTTGTCTGGCTGTAATGTGTCACCCAAGAAACAGCAATTGCAAGAAATACTGACCATGTGACTGTCTTCGTCATATTTCCTTTTAAAAAAGAATATTGATGGTGAAATGCTTGAATGTAAGTCATGATTTACAGATAAGACACAGTTTGGGGCATGTTTGTGTGTTCCTTGTAACTTATCCTCTCATGTCTGGCCCAAAACATGTGCTATGTCTACATTTTTTGGGAGTTACACATAATAACTTACCCAGTGGTGCAGTGATTGCTTTCATTGTATACATGATTAACTACTGTATGTTGTTCACTAATGTTCAGTATTTTGTGGTTATTGTATGGCTAATATTGTTCTGCCTATAGAACCGAAGCCAATATGTTCTTGTACAATGTAGTTGCGCTTTGATGCATTCTTTTGTTGATTCAGCTGATAATGGTCTTGTGTGCATGAGTAACATTTTCTTGTCAGCTTTTGTAATATTCTGTTGTTTAGTTAAAACTATCTTGTACATGTATGATTCAGATTCTGTCTATTTGATTGGGCAACGATTTCCACATTTACAAAGTGAAAAAACCCAGATCTAGTCATTACATGTGAGTTTGAGTAACACCACTTTTTATAAGCACTGGTATTCAGTACAGATGTTAGTTGTTGGTTTTTTTGTCCTTGGTTGTTGACATGCATAACTTGCTTTATTTAGATCTTTGTTCATGCAGCACTTGTTCCTTTTTTCTTATACATACAGTACCTTTGTTAACATTTTGAACACAAAGGGACAATACTGTATATGTTAAGTATTAAAAGACATGTAAAGGGCTGGTCACAATGATGAAAATGACCTTGGTGTAGAAAATGTATGGTCCTAGCGATTTACATGTATGCCAATGAGCCTTCAGCAAAGATTTTCTCGGATTCAATACATTTTCTACATAGACTACGTTTATTTTTATTGTTATCGTTATTTTGGAAGTTGATACATGTATGTGACCAGGCCCTTAGAGTTACATCACATCTGAGATATTTATTTCAGAGATTTACTTAGTTTGTACTGCATGGCTCAGAAGGATACCATCCTGCCTATGATGTTATTGTTGTGACATCAACAATGGGAGTGGAGCTATTGTGTACAGCTTACTTTTTAAAATGTACTTTATGAATATGAGGCAGTAATCATACGGTACTAGAACAGGGGCTGCAGAGCATTTCGAATGGGGGGGGGGGCTGATTTGATTTCACTCATTGACAATTTTGTAACCTTTTTTCTGAGATTTTATGAAACGTGTCTACTCAAACAAGTGTGTGGGTGTGTGCGGGGGGTGGGGGGGGGGGGGGCTCCAGGCCCCGGTTCCACATCCCATGTAGAACACTGCCTAAACTGCCTGTATAATGGGCCTAATGAAGAATATAGGCTAACTAGTCAGAATAGATGGGAGATGTGGGTTTACAACATAGTTCTGGCCTAATATCATGACACGGTGGTAGTAATAAGTGGGGGAGAGGGTGGTGGAGAGGGTGGTGGAGAGGGCAGGGTATATAGTTGTGGCATGGCCATAAACATGTATACTGCAGGCCGTTTCCTGGTATACATGTACATATGTAATCATAATAAATAGCAATTTTATTGAACTATAGGATATTCATCTCCGTTTCTCACAATGTCTTTACATTCCAACTATATATGAAGGTGATGGTTTCACAGTGCAATAATGTACAAAATAGTTCACAATTGTTTTGAATCCATCAGGAAAGGAGTCTTGGATAAAACCTTGGGATTCCTGTTAAAAATGTTTGATTAGTAGCAAAACATTGTATACTGACCAACTTCCCAAGTGTTTAAAATCTTTTTAATTATATAATTTTATGCCAGTTTTTACTGGTAAAAAGGCCAAAGGATAACAGTTTTGTGTGTTTATAGTGTTGATATGGGATTTACAGGCATTGAGGACCATGCATGTATAATATGCATACTTAAGAAATATTTTGGTAATTACAGTTACACATATTGCACTGTTAACAAAGGCTACTGGTAATGAAAACTACAAGATATTTCCGTAAGATGCAAAGATTTAAAGTTGTATTCAAATTTTGATAACTACATGAAGAGTTTGTTCGAAAAAAACCGATAAGTCCACTTTTGTCAAATTGAGATATTTGCAATTAAAAATCAAGAAAAATAGATTAAAAAGGAATTTTTTTGCTACTTTTGACCATAACTTCAAAAATATACCTTTATTTGTAGTGAGCAATATATCATTTGAAAGATAATATTTTATACTATATATTACTTTAAAATTTTCAAAAATAGACTTAACAAACTCTTCACATGTATATGGATAAATCTAATTAACTAGCAAATTCCATCATGGTGACTGCTCACTTTGATCTATTGCGGGGGGGGGGGGGGGGGGGGGGGGGGAACTTGCAACGTTGAATGAAAAAGAACGAAACAGCTGAAGGGAGGGGATTACAGTAATAAAAGATAAATAATTAATAGACCTTTCTTTGGGGATGGGAAGGGGGATGCAGCTATGATGTAAAACACATAAATGGTACAGTATTCTTTACATCAAAGTTGGAAGATGACATGTACATTCAAAAACAGATGATAAAGAATACTAGGGACTAAATTAGTAGAAGTCACTAGCAGCCATGGTCAGTGAGAATGATCATGTACCATCAAAGCTAACATCGTGATTTTCATAAAACAATTATTTTGAAACATAATTTCGCTAGATCTGTCCTGTTTGTAGTAACCAAACAATGTAGAATTGTTATAATGGTTGTAGCAATCAGCCTGTGTCATAAATAGAGGCGGCAAAAGTTTTATGGATTCATCTGAGACAGCCAAGATTTTTTTTCATCAGAGGCGTCCATGTGTAGTGCACAAAAGATTTAAAGGGACAGGTGTTTTCAATTGCGAAAACTTCAGCTCATTTCTGCCGATATCATTTTGAAATGAGCCTCGAGTGAAACAAAATTAAATCATTCTATTTTTAAAAGTTCATACTTTGACATTGTATCTGGGCTCTTCCATGGAATTATCCTGTATTTTGCATAGTTTGTGTATTGGATTTTTGGAAATCCAGTCATACAAACCTGCCTGATAAACGGAGCAATTTCTGGTGGCTTTAAACTTGTTTCACGTTTCCATGTCACAAAGAATGTATAGAATGATAATGAGGTCAGCCATTTTCTTGCCCTTTTGATAACTATTTCAGAAAACCAGTAACTGTTCAGCATTTTAGTACCAGTGATACACATGTAACATGTTACTGACATTGTATGTGCCAATATTACCATGTACATGCATGTACATAATTGTATTTCAGTCACACGTACCCCAAACCAACCAATAACCAACAAAAATATTAGCCAGTTATGGTGTAATAATTGTTTTTATAGGTCCAAAGTCGTTGTGATGTTGATATTATTTATATGACTGGGATAGGAGAAGAGGTGGGGTATAAATTTAGGTGCTATCTCTGGCTGTAGTTTATCAGAGCTACAAAAGACTTTTTTGTTTTTTTCATTCTCTATATTTTAATTTTTTTACCTGGGGGGTGGTTTAAACATCTTGTAATCATCATAGTTTATACATGTTTGTCATTTGTCAATACACGTTTCCTTGGGATTTGGACAACTTCAATTTTTGCAAGGGTTTTCTGTGCCTGATTTGAAAAGTGCTTGTACTTGTATTTCTTCATGTATTATTTGATTTTTTGACAATGTAATAGTTTGTTTAAAAGTATTGATGTGCAGTAGAGGTACAAAAGTTAGCTGGTAAAGTTTGTCTTCAGATGCAGACCTACGTCAGTCACAGGGTCTGACCTATTCCAGGCTGAAGACCAACACTTACATAGACCCACATACAAGTACAGTCCATGACTGTTTCTGCCCAGCTTATAAAAAAGGTTCAACAACAGTCAACTTGAATGTTATTTAATATTTGTGTTATACAGTTATAAAATGAGTCTATTCCTGAAAAAGTTTTTTTTTTTTTTTTTTTTTTTGGGGGGGGGGGGTGGGTGTACAGGGATGATGAAGGGTATTAGTACCTTTAAAAAATTGATAAATATTGGGTTATATCATTATTTGGTAGTATAATTTTACTCAGATTTAACGCCCTTCTTGCTCTCAATAGACCATAGAACCTGGTAACACTGGGTTATATCATTATTTGGTCATATAATGTACCACAGAATTAACGCCCTTGCTCTCAATAGACGATATAACCTGGTGAGCATTGGGTTATATCATTATTGGGTCATATCATTATTGGGTCATATAATTTACCACAGAGTTAACCCCCTTCTTGCTCTCAGTAGGCGATAGAACCTGGTGAACATTGGGTTATATCATTATTGGGTCATATAATTTTCCTCAGAGTTGCCACCCCTCTGGCCTTCCCCTGATGATAGAACCTGATTAATATTCTTGATCACCAAACGACTTCATCTGTGATATATTTCATATTTGGAAATTCGGATATGAGGATATAATAGTATTTTGTACTTTGAAATGCAAGTCCACCAGTTTTGTATGTTGCTACATTTTCGTTTACCATAAGAATATTGTTTGCTTTTTGAAGGCCGAGTGTAATGTGGGAAATCTGAAGTAGATGTTGGGATGTTGTGCTTTGATAAGAGCACTTTATAGCTCACAATGACCATGAGTGTGTACATGTAATGTCATTGTGCACAGTTGATGTAAAGAAAACTTTTGTTCATGGAACGGAACGAAATATTGAGGATGACATTATTAGAACATTGCAAATTGGTTTAGGATTATGTAGCTGTAATTCTCTTTGTTCTTTTTAAAATTTGGTTTATTTAAGATTTGACAATTTTGTCAAACTATTTTTCCAAACTATTTTTCCGGATTTGTTGAGTATTTTGATCTTATATACGTTGAATTATTGATTACGTTACTGCAAGCTCATAATAGTTCAACAAGTTTGTTTCATCCGTAATTGACAGGAGTATTATTAAGGGATATACATGTACACATGCATATGCCCATCATGTAGCGACGTTTCTTGATATGTTATGGTACATAATTAGCGTTTCACTTTGCTTTTGTTATTTTGTTTTATTCGCGATTTATTTCATTGAATTATTTCTTTATTAGTGCCTTTATTTAGAGAAAGGAAAGTATCAGAGATTAAAAGTATCAGTCTTTATCCATTTACTTCACAAGTTTATTTTTTTTAAAGGACGGGGTGGGTGTAATTGCCAGATAATTTATGAAACTATTCAAGCTGAGGGTGAGGTAAGTTTCTAACTTGGGATTTATTTCTCATAAATTCGTTTTGAAATTGAGAAAGTTTATTGTCTTTGCATGCATTGGTGACACTACAAAGATGAACTCAATTTTGCTGTTGTTATCTTCATTTGTTACTTGTCTCTGCACTGGATGAGGCGTGACTGAGATAAACTTTGGTAGAGCCAATTGAGAATGTAGTGAGGATATAAGGTATCTATAAAGAGAAATGAGAATATCGTGAAAATATAAAGTGGGACCATAATGAGGATTAAAATACGGTTGATGACACCTTATTTAAGTCAGAAATAAGAGTGAGAGATAGAAAGAGAAGGAAGGAATGAAAGACATACTACTAAAGAGAGAGAGACACACACACAGACAGACATGAAGGGGGAAGGTGACAGAGAAGAAAATGGAGAGGGGGGGGGGGGGGGAGCGGAGTGGACACGGAAAGTAAGGCCGAGTTATATTTTATTCCCTGTTGAATGACGTTCTTACCCAATATTTACCAAGTCTGACAAATCAATCAACACAAATATGTCAATATTTCCCCCATGTTTAATTTCATTTTCGTTCCATACGTTGATTAAGACACGATCATGACACAATCAAGTTTCAACAATAATTTGAAATGTCTTGAGAAGGGTGATTATACATATTTTTTAAAGACTCAAGACATATCCTATTCTACAAAATTATTTTTACCATTGCCCGTGGACGATCTATGAAGACTAGCCAAATCTACTGTTTTCTCGTGCGTGGAAAAAATACCTAGGCTACATGCGTCAACGTTTCAGCAAATTTATTGAAAATCCACGAAATATCCATAACGATGAAGAAAAGCAGTCAAGACATTCATTCATCTTTAACATATCAAATGCTCATTTAGAAGAATGCTTAGCCGTTTTCTCCGATAGTATACGCAAAGACACGTAACAAGAAACTGTATCTCAAAATAACAGTTCGTTCACAGGAACTTTCACCAATATACATGATTGATAGAGAAGTGATTAAATCCAAATAATCATCCGAATGATGAAATTTAAAGGGATACGCAACCGCAGATTGTGGACGTTTTTATGCCGCGAGAGGGCAGCGTGATCGTTACCTGATCATGCCGTTGCTTCGCGGAGCGCACACTTCGGCCAGACTGGTGGCCGCACAACATGCACGCTCCGCCCTGAGCTCGAGCTCTCGTACGAGATTCGATCGGCTTCGTGCAGTCGAAATGTAATCCCACTTAGTCCAACGGACGCGTTCGACGCACAAACTTTGTGTACGAGTGAACGGGGCTTACGCAATCTTGACTTTCCCACGGCCGCCCGGTTGCGTATCCCTTTAACATATTAGGAAACCGTTTACATCAAGAAATAACAGTGCATGTATAAAATGCATTAATGACAACACATTTTTTTTATACAAGTTTGCAAAAAAATATTTCTCCGCATCCCCCTACAAAAAACCCCTCTCAAATGCAACTGTGCTACGTTAGTACTACCTGAGCGCTCCATCTTTTAAACGTATATTGTACAGCAAGTCGTATCCTACTTCATTATTAATAGAATTCTAATTACAATGTTAATAATATGATTAAGGAATTATCTTGTCCACCACAATAATGTCATGAACAGTTATGCATTTCGATAGCCCACGAAAAATAAGAGTCCTTTCCAATACAAAATTACATATCAAGATAACGTGGTTACATCTGGAAAATGACGAGTTGTTTTATTCGACATGTACAACCATAACGGACCAGTTTAACACTCGCCGTATAGTCTAAGAACAAAATAATGACAAAAGATAAATCACAATCACATAGCTATTAACATTTCCGCCATATTGGAAACAATAATTGCTTGGTATAACTTATCGGAGCTAATAACCCTTACATTAACACCAGTCAGGTGACTGTACTATTCTGCATCTTACAGGAGTGAGGAATACATTTCCAATCCGTACATTTTCACTCAAAATATGTCATTTACAGATACAATATTCGACCAGCGAAACATACATTTTTTGGAATACGGATAATCAATAATGATTAATAGAATGATAACGAAGTACATGATACGAACAATACTAAAATATTGTAACATCTAAAATACATATTTTTATCGTGTTACTAGACCACATATAACTACATAATGTATTACCCTATTACCTATTACAAATGTTATATATCACATTCAATTCAACGAGTTGTTTTGGACCACCTAAACCAATTCATAGATATTACATTATTTTTTTTTGAAATATGAAAAGCACAGTATGGTATGTATGCCTATCTTCTACATCTTGTGCAAGCGTTCTTTATATTTCTCATGAGAATAGTCAAATACCATGAATACATCATTTTTTTCTTCTGTCGTAAGGTATGTTCACGTTTCTATCAAATTGCTTTCATTCGGAATGTCTCTTGGAACGCCTTCAAACTATTTATGACAAAAATCCAGACAAAGCTTAAGCTTGTTAAGTACAATAGTTAAAATACTAATTTTAATTCAATTAATGCAAAACAAGTTTATCCGTATGAAATGTGCTAAAATTTAAGCCAAGTGCAATGTGCTTGTCAATTAAAAACTTGAATATAATTAAATATTCTAAGATTCGTTGAGGGGCATCAATTATATTGAGTTCACGAGAAGAAGGATCAACATATCTACTTAAGTTATAGCAATATTTTTTTCATATTTACATTTTGTTCTTCAGTTCTATCTTAGCACAGTTTTATCCAAATCTCTGAAAAAATGGGGACATGCCCCCGTAATCATCCCACAGAACTGTCGTTTGAGATCCAAGGCTATTTCTAATTCTAAAACACTTTCGTTAATATGATAGATATGAAAAAATGCAAATCAATAATTACGATATAATTAAACATTTTTTACCTTCAGTAGAAAAGATACACACATTTGTTGACATTATATAGCTTTTCGGTGATATTGAATTCGCTCATTTCTAACTCATTCGTCTAAACTAAATTTCAAAAAATAACAAATCCAGCTTCTATCTATACTCATTTCTCAAACTTTCCGTTATAAAAAAACCTCATCAATCGATAACCGATATTTATACATATGTTTATGATACAAATATGTACGATAGTTTATAACAATAAAGTTTACAAGATACACAAAGAAAGTCCTCAGCATAAACATACGTGTGATATACATAATAATTATGATTAATCTATGTCTAAATCATATACTACGCACTACGATTCCAATATATTACGTTGTCAAAATTGTTCTTGCTCGTCATTTTGGAAGAATGTTTGAACGAACAACACGGACAATTATTATGCAAATTTCTTTCTTTTTTTTTCTTTTTTTTTAACTTTTACTCGCCAAAATACACAGTTGGTGAAAAGAAAATATCTTTTAATAATAATAATAATAATCCATCTATGGGTATAATTATATTCTACGAAATAAATCTACTAATATCCACTAAAAATCAATACACACCTCTTTAGTCTTGTTAGCGTACGTAAGAAATTTGAAGACATTTTAATTCACCTTTCATTTTTTGAAAAATATGGCTCTTCCCCATATAGTATAGATGTTTGTGTCATTGAAAAGAGCTGTGTAAATTAATCTTTGCAATGCCTTAGCCTTCCAAATCCTTACCAATAAAATCGAGTCGTCATTTCTCCTTGCGAAGGTTTCAGTTCGTCGATCAGATTAGTCTGGAAGACACTTTGCTGACAAAGCTAAATGTATTCCTTGGTGAAGGCGTGGTTGAGCTCCATGGATGAACGACAACGACGAGATCTCGCAAAGTACTCTGTCCACACGGTTACAGTTAACAGTGCCCTAAACATCATTTGGAAATCGTTGTCGAACGCTTGCAAATATTGAGATATCTGTGGCGAAATATTTCCTAGACTTAGAGCTAGTTTGCTCTTGTGATCTGAGCACGACAAATCCTGATCGACAAAGTCCCGCACGACAAATTTCCGAACGACAAATTGATACAACCTACCGCATCTTTGCAGTCTTCAAAAAATGGCATGTAGAGATCAAAAAGCGCGCGACAAGAAAATGCCTTTCATCGTAAATCTCTTGTTCAGCATCGTAACTATTTTCTCCGCCGAGCCTTTCCCGACGGGACGTCCTAGGGGTGGTCGGAGAGGATGACGACCGTGGATACGACTGAGAAGATGGTGAGGAAGACCATGGCGAATCGGTCGATGACCATGGCAGCGAACTTCCAGTCGTGGATCTCGTCGTCTTCCATGTCCTTTAGTTTGTAGCGCTCGGTCAAGAAACGGACCTCTCGTATGATTATGTCCAACTGCTGACGACAAAGAGGAACAGAAATCAATTAAACCGTTGACTACTGAATTCTCTCATTACCATAGGCTTAACACAGGGACCATCCGGTTCCCGTAGGCAATGGATTAATGTGATTAAGGAAGGGTACCTCAGTTTTCAATGTCACATTGTAGTCCTGCGTCCCATCGGCTCCAAAATCCATGAGCCACACTTTATGGTTAGGATTGGAATAGAATTATATACCCAGTGGAATTTATTGATTTATATATATTTTTTAAACGAATTTTTGGTCCTGTTGGCCCAACATGTCATTGCGTTAGTAGAGTTAGATAGTTGGAATAATTGAACAAAATATGACTATAGGGTGAACCATATACTGCATTTCGTCTATCGGAATTATGGTGTTTTTTCATTTTGTGTTGTGATACCATTTCACGGAAAATAGGGAAGATAATAAATGCATGCTGTTTATAATCCGTTTGGATTTGTCTGTGAGGTGGCAAAATAATATGCGCAATGTATCAACCGAAAGAACTGGCAAGAACCTATAAACAAAGATACAAGATTTTTTTTTCCAAAATTGAAATAAGAAAGAACAAAATGGGCATATTGAAGCCCAAATTCAGAAATGCTGTCTGGTAATCACTTTGGAATCGCATGGGCATATTGCTATAGAGACGGAATATGTTTCTGTAGATAAGTAGAATGCACTGGTATTACACATAGATTAAAATATGAAATACAATAGTTATGCAGCAGGCAATAGAAGAAGAGCAATCAAAATACGTTCAGTTAGACTTCTGGGTAAAACAACTGATTAAAAAGAGGATGAGAGAAAAACCTGCCAAATTGAAAATAACATGCCCGTGATGATGCAAAGACTGACATGATAATAATATGCTGAAAATACACCGCAAACACATACTCAATCGTAATTATAGTGGGAATCAGATAGGCATTTCATGAAAGGACTTGTCAGATATTTAATCCGACAAATTTGCTCTCAGCCATTCAGATGCAAGGATTTCAGTAGCTTATAACAGTTGTCGGATAAAATATCCGACAACTTCCTTTCATGAACGTTCCCCAGATGCAATATAATGGTGTATCCAGATAAAGCTAAACAGAAGGGGGTATCTTTTCGTAGACCAAATGCAAGTTGTATTTTCCCCCTGTGCCTTGAAGAATGGGCGCGCGTACACGCCAACTTAACACAGTGCTGGATACACCAAATGAAGTAATGCACAAACATACATGCACCAGTGTCAAAAGTGATATACATGTATAGCGAAAAGTTAGCGTTTTTTAAAAATTATAATCGTACAGATGGCATTGAAGATGATGATTAAGGTATAGACGAATCGTGCACCCGTGCAGATGAAAAGACAGGCAATTCCAAATGAGACAAAATCGAAGAAAAAAGAAAAAGAAAAAAAGTTTATTCCACTTTTCTAAAATTACAAGTTTTGTATACCACTTGTTTGCATTGAATAACTCTATGTGATGTGGTCATATCATTTAATATTATTGAGAGATGAGGAAGTTTGTTGATGAAAAAATAGTATAGAACTGTACTATTCTTTAAAATATATATGCTGTTTCCCCACATTTTACCATGAAAGAATCAACGTGGAATAGTTTATTTATCATGCAGTGGTTTCACCTGGCCCTCGAAAAGCGTATAGGAAACAGCACTATATTCTTTAAAAAAAATATATGCTGTTTCCCCACATTTTACCATGAAAGAATCAACGTGGAATAGTTTATTTATCATGCAGTGGTTTCACCTGACCCTCGAAAAGCGTATAGGACTGTACCATATTCTTTAAAAAATATATATGCTGTTTCCCCACATTTTACCATGAAAGAATCAACGTGGAATAGTCTATTTATCATGCAATGGTTTCACCTGACCCTCGAAAAGCGTATAGGAAACAGCATATATTCTTTAAAAAATATATGCTGTTTCCCCACATTTTGCCATGACAGAATCAACGTGGAATAGTTTATTTATCATGCAGTGGTTTCACCTGACCCTCGAAAAGCGTATAGGACTGTACCATATTCTTTAAAAAATATATATGCTGTTTCCCCACATTTTACCATGAAAGAATCAACGTGGAATAGTCTATTTATCATGCAATGGTTTCACCTGACCCTCGAAAAGTTGCGTTAATCAATGTCATGTAAATAAAAGAAAATAAAGCACAGAGCTCTAAAAGTCCGTTTTGCACGTCTACTGATTATTTTTTCGAGAAAGAATTAGATTAGCTATTTTAAAATAACCCGGTGGTACCGCAAGATTAAAGCTGATTAGCTGGTTATAGCCCCACCAATCAGAGGTCAGATCGCACGCATTATCCATGGTACCGACTTTGTCATAAGATTGGCGAAAAGGTCGCTATACGTTCAACCACGGACTTTTCATATGCCCAAACCACCTGACAATTATTAAAATGATAACTAAACAATCTGTGCGGCATCATTTTTCTCACTTGATTGGAAACGAAAATGAAAGCATGCCATATAGCAAAGTTCATGAGGGTTCAAAATCTAGTTGTAAATTTCTATAAGCTGCACGAAAATCGGTGCTTATTTGTAGAAGATGTAAGGTCGGATGAGTAGAGTGTTTTCAAACTATCTGATTTCTAACTAACGAAGAAAGGTCGGTATGAGTTCAACCAGCTTTTGCTATAAAATATGCACAGGATTAAGAGGGTGTGAGAACGCTGGGGGAAAGCCCCCCCCCCCCCAAAAAAAAAAAAAAAAAAAAAAAAAAGAATTTTCAAATGTACCAATACTCGGGCAACCGTCACCTCATAATTTTATTCAGACAAGGAGGTGGTCTATTTGTAATTCTTATATCTTATCGAATATATTTTGATGACGAAATTCTACTGCAGTAGAAAGTGTTTAAAAATTTGCCACCCCTCTTCGCTCACTTGCAAAATGTAGAAACGGGAAGGTTGATATTCTGGCGTATGACGACAGCCCTTTCGTTAAAGTTGTGCCCGTACGCCCATGTAAATATCGACTGAATTTTTGTACAATTTAATTTAAAGGGAGCGACAAGTCGCAATCTATGGGCGGGTTTACAGTTGGCTGCTCCTTTCTCTGGATCAAAGTTCAAAGCGACTTCAATTTATCGCACGCAGCTAATAAAAGTTCGCACATTGACCCAAATTTGAGTAAACAAGATCGCGCGTTCTTTATTCCAGTATTTGAATCTCATTGGTCGGTTACGTATGTAGGGATTCGAGTTAACGATCACGCGAGGAATTCGGCAATAACATTCCTTCGGTAGCGCACGATTGGACCTGATTGTATCCGAATTTCCCCGAGTCAGGCCAACTGGTCAGGCCCATGGATTACGACTTGCCACTCCCTTTAAAGGGAAAATTCAATTTCTCGCTTGATCATTAACGATATTTAAAAGTTTACAGTGAGTTCGCTGCATATTAAATTTCGACTTCACATCGGTTTAAATTATAAATTACCCTTTTACAAATACATGCTAAACTGGACAAGAAGTGGTGCCTTGCAGAGAACATGGAAGAAAGTGAGGTAAAAAAAAATAGTGTCGCCTTAGTTGGAGGAGGGGTGCAAAGTGAGACCAATGGGGTGCGTTTTCTTACCTCTCGAGAATTACCATCTTTGCATGCTTTGTGATCCAACATCATAGGCTCACTTTCCTCGTGGGCATAATTAGCGTACTTGATGCCTATCGTCTTAGCGTCATTTAAATAAGTGCCCTGGAAAAATTATCAAATCAGAGAGAAGGGGCGGTTTTTTAGTCATGTACGTGCGACTTGAATCGTAATACTCGGGTTTCAGGCACTTTCAAGTTGCAGTGTTCTGCATAAATTTCAAGTAAAATTAATGAGCATTCTTTCTCTTCATTGTGATAATTTGATAATTTGTTATGAAGCTCCCAAATTGTTTGCAATCATTTTGTTGAATCTATTGTAAGCTTCGTAAATCCCATCGATATGATGAGGGGAGCTGACTACCGTTAATTCATTTATCTAACATTGTTTCCGTTTGTCATCGATCTTTTCTAGTTAAAATAATCATCAATCGGTCTGTCTACAAGGGGACAACTGATTCACATTCATTCGGTGCTGTCAAATCAAATGGATGTGTTGGCAAAATCATTAACTCATCCATAAAGCAGTTACTTATTTAAATTATATATCACACGTACATTTACGGAGGTGATTTGATAATTTTCCCCATCAACATTACCATAATCATGATAACATAACTATTATTTAACAGGGCAATATTTTTTTTTATTCGGCACCGAAAAGTTACAGTCAAGTTAATGCTTGCATCAGAAACCCAACAGTCATGCCAATCAAAGAAAGTATTAATCAAATTACTGTCAATATCCAAAGTTAAACATATGCAAAAAGGGTTATATAAGATAAAATTATGCATGGTTATATTTTTAAGTATCAATATTATGCATCAACTCCAAGTGATAGAACATGCTAGAAACATTGTTATCATTCTTCCTTTAATGCTCGCCTCTTCGGATCGAAAAAAAGCGTTTGAATTCAGATTCCAAACGTGTAAAGTTTGTTTCTCCACCAAACATTCTATAAAAAACATGTGAAGAAACACTTCACAAAGACATCACAATGGGGGGGGGGGGGGGGGGGCTTATGGTAGGGAAATCAATACTGTTAGAGAAGTTAAGGATAATAATCATTATTTCATATTTATACAATTTTTATTTAGCACACATTTCGGATTTAAAAATGAAAAAGGGCCAAATTGGCCAAGCTATTAGTGGCGGCAGGGTGCCCGGGGGGGGGGGGGGATATCTCCTGTACAAATATCTACCCTCAAGTATTTCCTAGGACATTTACTCCCTGGGACAACTTCCCATGAAAGAATTCCTCCTTACCAGTAGTTGTCCGGGGTGCAGTCATGGGGTAAAGTTGTCCTAGCGGGGATACTTATCATGATAGTTGTCAAGATGTAGTAGTTTTCCAGGAGTTCACTGTCCTGGCGGAAGCTTACCTAGGGAATTGTTATTCGGGAAGGGTGTCATGGGGATATAGGTATCCTAGCAGGGATAATTTCCTAGGGGGTAGTTATCCCACAATAAAAAAAACCCCAACAAATCCATAATGAGAGAGAGAGAGAGAGAGAAAAAAAGGAGTAGTACCCACCTGCGGAACCATCCCATTCGTGCCAACTTTCCGTTTGGGTGATCTGTCCATGAGCTGGATCTCTGTACTAGGACCAACGTGGCTGAATACAGGAGGACCCGTATCCTCGCGGGAGTTGGGCTTAGGCTGACACGGCGACCATTCTCTTCCGGGTCGCTTCATGTATAGTAACCATGGTAACCATTCTAGAAGCAGGCTGCGTTGCTGTGGGGGTGGATAGTGAAGATTAGTGGAAAGACTATGGAAATACTGTGAAAAAAATAATGGCACTGAGTACTACTACTGCTACTACTACTACTACTACTACTACTGCTGCTGCTGCTGCTACTACTACTACTACTACTACTGCTACTACTACTACTACTACTACTACTACTACTACTACTACTACTACTGCTGCTACTACTATTACTAACACCATTTATACTACTTCAGTACAATTTAACAAACACCCCACCAATTAATTATTTGTCCAACTAATACTTTCTATATCAATACGAAAACACAAGAATCAATATTGACATTGTATATTGTAACTGAAGAAGGTCGTTTTGACAAATAAACTTACACCAAACCACAACGCCAAACACTGATTTCGTAAGACATTATTTCAGTAAAGAAATGATGGTTCAATACCTTAAAAGGTATTTTAAAGGTAAAAGCTTAATCACAACAATACTTTTATATATAACATATAGCCACACACGCCACACATAAATGGATAACTGTAAATTAAAATGTGTTAGATTTTTAAACACAAAATCAAGCACAAATTGGTTACGATATCGGTATAATACTGCCGGTATAACAATTTTGCATTGGGCAATGAAAGAGGAAAACCCAATTTAGTGTCGGCATTCACCAAAGTCACAAAGGGCGGTATAATATTGATGAATAAAATGTTAGTCTGAAAAGCATCACGAGGAGGATAAAAATGTGTTAATTCAGGAATACAAAGCGAAACACACGGAAAGCAATGCAGATGATGAATCAAATAATGATCAATTTGGAACAATAATAAACAGAAGTACTTCACCGTTTTGTACATTATAAACGTGGATACACACTAAATGTTACCTGTATAAACGTCGTGGAATTCTAAATTAGTGCACAACCTTTTGCAACTGCAGACCGTATTACGACGTGAAAAGCGTAATACATGTAGTAACTAATCAGAGACAAATCGGGTTATAATCCAAATTCATAATGACGTCATCCATCTCACAGATGCCTTGTTAAAATATGGTTTATCATGATAGAATCGGTCCTTTTGATTACATATGATCATACCCAGGCAAGGAAATCTACATTCAGATGGCAAGGCATGATAGATGTAGAAAAGCCATGTGCAAGATAGATCTCAAGAATTTCTGTAAAAATTCTCTCATCCTGCAAATAACAGGGGATGGTTGCCGACTTCTTATCATGTAGCTATTTCCCAAATTCAGTTATTTCTTCCAAAACAGTCAAAAGTGTCATGCAGCCGCAGGACACGTGCCGCCCCCACATTGAGAGAGAGAGAGAGAGAGAGAAAGAGAGAGAAAAAACAGGAAAGGGGAAAAGACAGAGAGATGCAAAAGGAGATGATTCGACTTCTTCTAAGGCCCCCTCACTCTATGACCCTGTTCTCTCGAATTTCACCCACCTAATATTTCAGGTGCCCCCCAACCAATAATTGCAGTGCCCCCTCCCCCAAGGCTGTATCAACTCTACACCACTAACCCTATACACTGGTGGTATCATTCACACACTGACAGGACGAGACGTATACGGCGGTGCGTAAAATGTGTGCTAGTGCAGCTTATGTGTTGCGCAAGGTATCCCCGACACGACTACCCTACACTTGAAGCGAATGGCGGGAAGTCCTTACCCATTTGGTCATGATGTGAGTTTCTGGGTGTCTGTAGTGCACGTTGAGTGTAAGCACCGTACTCACAACAGATAAGCCCACCATACATAGTACCGCGGTGAAGTACTTGGCTGCAAAGTCATGAAATGTTTTTTTCGATTAAAACAACTTAATCAACGGAAAAGAAATCAAAAGTGGAAACAGACAGAAGAAGAGGGTATGATGATGATGATGATGATAATAAAGATGACCGTGAAGGATATGATCCAAATGCGAAGAAAATCATAGAATGATGCAATGCAGTATAAATAAATGGATGCAAAAGGAAGAAAAAAATGAAGGGCAGTCCAATGCAGAGGGTACACAAGCGAAGTTTATAAAAAGTTCATTTTAGAAATAACCGAATCTTCCCATCCAACTTTGCTCAAAAATCTTTCATGATTATCAGAGTAAGCTATCATGATCTTCATCATGACTTGTTTGGGAAAATGGATGTTTTAGAAGTATACTAACTCGACATGAATCCAAGAGTGTTCCCTTTGCATCTGTGTCAGGTAACACATATAGTCCGACGATGCCAATTGCTATGACCAGGACATTTCGTGTGCTTGAGGATCATTCGTATCTGTTAGATTTTTTTGGATTTGGATTTGGATCAACTACACTGTAAAAAATAACTGTAGATTAACAGTTTTTTTGACTTGTAACTGTAGATTAACAGGTTTTTTTACTTGTAAAATTACAAGTTTTGGCCGTTTTTCTGTTAATACGGTATTTTTCTTGTGAAATGGCAGGAAAATTAGCAATTTTCCTGCCATTTCACAAGAAAAATACCGTATTAACAGAAAAACGGCCAAAACTTGCTAATTTCCTGCCATTTCACAAGAAAAATACCGTATTAACAGAAAAACGGCCAAAACTTGTAATTTTACAAGTAAAAAAAAAACCCTGTTAATCTACAGTTATTTTTTACAGTGTAGACGTGAATGTGAATATGGCCATATGGATCACATCCCCGCCAAAATCACTATGCCATATTTTAATACAAATGAGAGTAAAAATGTATTCATGCACCCTCCCCCGGTCAAATTAAACGTTCTGATAATCCTTTCCTCCCTTGACAACATGCCCCCTTCAATGATACCAAGTAAATTTGAGATTCTTTCAAGCAAAGTTGGAGTGTAAGATTCGTGTTCAGACGATCGCGGGTTAGTGAGCGGGCGGGCGAGCGGGGTTAAGGTGGGTTGTACATCTCGACTCTTCAATTCTTACCCAGGACGACATGACATGTGAGTTGGGGTGCCGGTAGTGGATGTTGAGGGTTATAACGGTAAACACCACCGACAACGCCACCATCAAAAGGACACAGTCGAAATATTTGGCTAGTGGTGGAAGCGACAGAATAATATCAGAATAGAAGGGTATTCCATTAGAATATGTAGATCATGTGAATACGACAAGGACACCCGATCAACAAAAATTAAAAAAAAAAAATTCTAAACCATGTAAACACTGGTTTATGATCAAAATCTGCCCAATCATGATGGGTGCGTCCATACAAAGATTTGTTTTAAACTCTACAGCCTTGTCCGTGTCCATACGGTGTGAGACATCGTGCCTCGTTTCTCAGCAGGCCGAAATATCCCGCTCAGTATTGGCAACGAATTTAGCTGTCCACGTGATGTCAGATATCTCGGTGTGCTAAGAAAAGCGGCTTAATATATCAAACAGTATGGACATGTGCCTCCTGATGTATGAAAACAAAAACGTATAGACAGAGTGCAGGACTTTGAGCTGTCAACTGTGTGTTTATTAATGTCAGAAACAAGGTGGCTCAGAATGGGGATCTGCAACAGAAAATTAAGAGAAGCTTGGAGAGAGAAACATAAATGTGAAGTGAATAATACGAAGCATTACTCAGACTAATTCCCTAGAACTTTGCTAATTCCTATGAAAACATAATGTTGGCTGTAGTATTAACTATCAATGGAAAAAAAATTTGATCTCACAATCAAACGATCACTTTGGCAAAATAATCTTGCGAATCGAATGGGCCAGGCATGAGCATGAACTTAATCAAAACTAATATTGCACATGCTATCAAGTGAACTAATAATCTTTTACTAATGGAAAAGAAAACATTTTTTAAAATATTAAAGGAAATAGATACATGGTATTATATTTCTAAACAAGATATCAGTGTATATAAAGGTATAATACGAACAATGTGAACTGCTCATCGACTTTACTCAATTCCGGCTGTAAAAGACACGATAGTATCCAAATTGAAGAAAAGCAAACTATCATGGCTGTTATAGTCCACCCAACCCTCCTTTAGACAGTTAGATGAGTAAGCCCGTAATGTTAAAATGAATGAATTTCGAAGGTTCGTATTTCCGAAGGTTTGTTACTCCGACGGTTCGTACTTCCGAAAATGAAATAGGGTTCATAATTCCGAAAATGAAAAAGGGTTCATATTTCCGAAGGTTCGTAATTCCGAAAATTTATGTAGGGCTCTATTGCATTTTCGGAATTACGAACTTTCGGAATAACGAACCTTCGGAGTAATGCATCAAATGTTCGGAAATATGAACCCTATTTCATTTTCGGAATTATGAACCCCCTGCCATGGGAAATTTGTGCTTCGGCATTACGAACCTTCGGAATTATGAACCTTTGGAAAAACGAACCTTCGGAAAAACGAGTAACCCCCGATTAATCATACTCAATAATAGCGAAAGCTTCTCTTAGGACATGACGGTCACTAGTTTGAAATGGCATGCTCGCCTGTCCTTTAGAATTATTTGGCCTCAACTATACTCGGCCGTCGGACACTGTCAGACAAGAACTTAAAGCAGCGTCTTCAGGAAAACTCACCTAACTTGCTTTTTATCGTCTCATAAAAATATTTTGCTATATCTGCTTGAAAAAAACAAACCAAACCAAGGCTTACCGATCAATGGGACGGATACTGAAGTAGCAGGCATTGCTTCGGCGACGAGTAACATAAACACAGTCAGAGAGAGTAAAATGGTTATGCCTGTAAAACAAAAACAAACCCATTAAGACATACTAACTGCAGCTTTGAATATGTATACAAATATTGCATATTGTCAGTATGTTTAGAGGTAATTGGTAATTCAATTGCCCTACTATCTACAATTATCAAAATTTTACTGTTGTTCATTGCCCATCAAAAGTTCGACGTTCTGTAGTTGAAAGAGGGATGATCATTAAAATCGTTTGAATGAGGCGGGGTAGTCAGACAATCTTCCCCGACAGAAAAGCGATATTGTCAACAAGCTACGTTATCTTCTGGTAGAGGTAAAAAGCTTTAATTTCCTTGAAATATTTCATTTCCTCAAAACTCAGTTATTGCAATTTTATATCAAAGTCATTTAGCAAAGATCCTATATTTATGAGTCCTGGATATTCAGTTTATATTTGCCGATTTATTGCACTTTCGTCACACCAAAATCAAGATATTGGAGCATGCCAGGGGCGTGACAGACATGAACGCTATACAGGAAGGCACTATTACTATCATCATTATACGGATTATGGATTGGTTTTTATTACCAAAAGACAACTTCTCCCCGCTCTCAACAGGTAAGGTGAATCCCACCAAGGCTAATGATGAAATAACCAAACATGGCACCAAAATATTGAGTGTATAGTAGAGCGCCCTTCTGCGAATAGTGATATAAAAATGTAGGGAGGGGTAGGTCTCCGGACAGCAGGTATAGTTCTTGATCTTTTTCTCAGCTGGCATGCCTAAGAAATAATAAAAAGAGACAAGTGTTATTTACAAATGAATGAATAAAATATATATACATTATATGCATTATATGCATTATTCTAACTAGGGGGAAAAAGTCATCGATTATAGGGGAGTGTCTCGGAGGGGTAACCTCGCTAGTCATAACGCGTGACTAAATGAATAGCGGTCCTTTATAAATAGCGGCCCTTATAAAATAGGGAGCAAACCACATACAAATTACCTCGCTATTCACAAGGAACGCCATTCATAAGGACCGCTATTTATAAGGACTGCTATCCATAACGCGTGACTAAATGAATAGCGGTCCTTTATAAATAGTCGTCCTTATACTTAGCGAGCAGACCCCGTCTCGGAGGGGTTGTTATCATCCTCTTTTCAAGTCTCTTTCCCTCTCCCTCCCCTCCCCCTCTCTCTCTTTTCGCCATTTGAATGGCGGTGGGGTGTTCCTGTACGTCTCTGCTTACCGATAAGATTCCATTCTCCATTCTTGACGAATTCGCTAGTATCATTCATGGCGTTCTCGTCCGACAGCAGCTCGAGATCGATGGTGAACCCGCCATAAGTCCAGGAACCGAACTTGATCTCGCATTCCTGGATGTCGAAAGGGAAGTAGCTGACGTCGATAGGACAGGAGGTCTTGAAGATTCCTGGTGGGATCCACTCACATAGGCCATCGCTTTGCACGGTCACCTTGGTGTGGAATGTCGGGTCGAACTTGGAGTCAGCACTGGAAGAAGTTGAAAGTCACATTTATTGTCTTCAGATAAAAGCGGTACAATGTGCTTGCCAATAGAAACCAAAACCATATAACAATGACAACTCAGTCACATGGGGGGCATTTCATGAAAGGACTTGTCAGATATTTTATCCGACAAATTTGCTCTCAGCCAATCAGATGCAAGGATTTCAGTAGCTTATAACAGTTGTCGGATAAAATATCCGACAACTTCCTTTCATGAAACGCTCCCCAGCTGGTCGTCAAAATCGACTCCAAAGCGACCAGTTCTTGGCCATTACGGTTAACGTACTATTTGGTCGGTTGGTCTGCTATTGGTGTCTTCGGTTTGACTGGGGTATACGATACACAGAATAGCCGAAAAGCCGAGCTAATGTTTGGAACGCCAAATCCAAAGAATCACATACCCCCAAATACGGCGTGGATTACAAACAAAGGACTCCACAAACCATCCATCCTTATTTTGAATTGTTAAAAATGTTTGATTTCGAAAAAAAATCTATTAAGAATTTTGTATGTTGTGATGATAATGAAAACACTGTCATGGACAATAATATCTCAACAGGGTACGTCAGTGTTTCTCCCTCTCCCCCCACCATCCAGCGATACCCTTTAACTTCAATAAACTGAAGCGACAGCGACCAACCTTGACATTTGAATTCTTTTTATTATTCTTTTTTTCTTTTTATTTTATTATTATCATTATTATTATCATTAATTATATATCGCGCTTTTCCCATGAGGCCCAAAGCGCTTACAAGAAGTTCAAACAATTCAAAATACTTGTAGTAAGAAAAAAAACACACACTACAACTACAAACTGCTAAAGAGATGTGTTTTCAAGGCCTTTTTGAAGGCATTGACTGAATGCAGAAGGGCCTTATCTCGTATCACTTTACATTGAATGAACGCCCTTCTTACTCTCAGTATATCCAATTCTATTTCATTAAAAGACAGAAAAGCGATCGAAACTTTACCTGTTGTATACTAAAATGTCAGGTCGCCATATCATGTCTGGATTAACACGAATCTTATCCAGTCCTCCGAATTCTGATTTATTCCAGGCCAACGTTGGATCAGTCCATCTCTATCTCACACAAGAGGAAGTAAGAGAAACAAAATACGAGAAAATAGGATAAATAATGCGGATGGGCGATTATAATCTTGCAAAGCCTATACTCATCATAAAGAATCAAGAAAATTATAATTTTTCATTATTTCCTATGCGAGAGCAAAACACTTATATGATCACAGGACCCTCAAGAAGAATAGTATTAATATTAATAAGGCTACCCTGGTTAGCCCTATTATTATTATCGTTATCATCATTATCAGTATTATTATTACTTTATTTTTTAAGGCCTAACTGACTTGTATCCGTCGCAGAGATCTGATAGGCCATTTACAACACTTACAAGAACATGTGAAATGACCATGTCCTTAGAGTATAACAATCGTGGGTGTGTTTAGTATATTAACACAACATATATGTAAAGAAAAAGATCTTAAAATCAAATAATCTGATATAAACTCACCACGGTCATCCACAAGTTTGAGATCATCTGCTGATTCTTTTCATCCTGTTAAAGAGTAAATTGATTAAAATTTAGAATTGAATTTATTTAACACAAAAATATATCCCAAATAATGAAGGAAAAAAAATAGAAGGAAAAAAAGAAGAAAATAGTAAAAAACAGTGCATGTACGGAGAAACAAAAAAGTGTCTAGATCATCAAGAAGTACGAACGACATGAACAAGGCAATTTTCTTTTATTAAGTGTAAAAAGGAAATGTTTCCACGTTTATTTCGACTTTCACACTTCATACAGTGGAATTGTTTTTCACTTTGTATACTTTCATAATTCGCAGGCACAATTTACCCTAAGTGAAAGCAGGAAAAGAGAGAAGTAGAAGAAGAAGCAGATAAAAAACAAACAAAACGACCTTCAAATATATGATACATTCTACTCATGTTTTTATCACGTTGAATACTTAAAAACAAGTGTATTATAACCATTTTCAATAAATGCTGGATTGTTTGTGCATTACAGGAAACGAAAAACAGAATCGTGGCTGAAAAGGGGCCTATTTCACTAAAGTATTCCCCGAATCTACAGAAAGTTCATCACCAGTATGATGGTATTATTTCTAGAGTGGTTGCACGTAAAACTGGGAGCTAGCACTGAATATTAAATAAAAGGAATGAAAGGGTATTCGCCGACAAAACTTGAACGCAACCATGGCAACTCATGCTTGCATTTCGGATAGAATCTGAAAAGACATGAATTAAAGTCTGATTACACACACACACACACACATCATTTTTATCTGCACTATCTATCAAAATAGAGGTTCTTTTTTATAAGCTACAAAATTGGTCTGAGGAAGTTATGTACCGGTAAATCCGTTTTAGAGTATACAAGGAGAGCTCTCCGCCATTTCAAAGCATTATAAATAATAAAATATGCACATATACTAGGGCCAACTATAATGGATGAATTAGTAAAGTATTGTAAGAAACGCGTCTGATATGCATGAAGAAGGTGAAGTTAAACCATTGATTTTTTTTTTAGGAGATTTTGTGTGCTTCCCCTTTTACAAAATCCTGGAAAATATATGCAACTGACCGAATTTATGTACTATAAAGATATTGATTGACGCATAAAAACAGAATATAAACTTGATGAAGGGCAAATCGGTCAAAAATGTAGTTCAATTACAGTTGAAAGCCTCCCTATCTTGTCACTTTTATAATCTTCCAGTTCCACCTCCAATAAACCCCCTTCTGTTTTGCAATTCACCTCCTCCAGAATGACAGTTGATAGGTGGATACGTCTTTCAGGATTGTCGTCAAATACCCCTAGCATCATTCTCGTTATTGCGCCCTATTTTTAGACGTTCGTCAGTAATTCATCATGACTTTTGTGCATTAGCGCCATTTACGCATGGTACATATTGCGAAGGATTTAATATATCAAATTATTGATAGATTGAATTATATCATAATTGCAGCGGAATATGATATAATGATTACCAATATTTTCGAGACGATCTAGGGAACACAATTTATATCGCGTATATATAAATTGCAGGTGCACGGCGATAGTTGTCATTTTGTACACAATTCGTTTGTTAACTGAGCAAAATAACCACTTTTGACTGCATCAATCAGAATATCTGCATTGAAATAACCTGAAAAAAGAGCACAATGAAAGGTCACAAATGACTTGCTGATATTTCAGATTGCCTTATAATATACCAATATTGATTCTTTTGATGACTGAAAGCAGTTGATATAGTTTTGTAAATAACTCAAAAATTATACATCATATCAGACTGATGTTTTTACGTTGTAAAGTTGAAGGATGTAACACTTACTTGGAGCAAGTTTTATTACATTTCTCTGAATACTTTTCTTAATATATTACTCTGAATACTTAATTAGATTTTTCACTTTTTGAAAAATCAAGGCCACAAAATCTGTGTGTATCAGTAATTAATTCAGAACACAACAATAGGCCTGTTTACAAAGTTATTCAAATTTATGGATGTTTCTTTCTTGGGGACCTAGTAACGAGGTATTCCATTAACCTGTTATTAATGAATGAACTACAATACTTGGAATCCAGTTTGCATACATTACTTGTTGCTATATCTGACAAGCCTCTGACAAGCTTTCAGGTTATCAAGAACAACTTTTTTTTTTAAGTATATGCATAAAATTTCAATATATAATTGTGAACAGGTCTATTGCAATAGACCGCGTCAGTAATGTATGCGTATACCTTTCAAACAAAGGTTGTTCTTGACAACTTGAAAGCATGCCAGACATAGCAGCAAATAATGTATGCAAACTGGATTCCAAGCATTGTGACTCATTTATAAAAAGCAGGTTCATGGAATAGCTGGTCACTAGGTGCTCAGAGAATATATGTGCATAAATTTGTATACATTACAGAAGCGGTCTATTGCGCATTGCGGCTGAAATTCCAGAACACCTTTTTAACCCAGAGTCATGAATCATTAATTACACTGGACAGCAAAAGGTTGGCAGAAATGACAGCTGCAACACACAATGGCAATTTTTGTTTTCTGAATTAATTGCTGATACACACAGATTTTGTGGCTAAGATTTTTCAAAAAGTGAAAAATGAAATTAGATATTCAGAGCAATATTTTAAGAAAAGGATTCAGAGAAATGTAATAAAACTCCCAATACATCCCTCAACTTTTTGAGTTATTAACAATTATAAGTGTCCACTGTTTTTTTGTAACACCTAGTACATCTTGTGCTAATTCGAATATGCCTACTCACTTACTAAATATATCATTTGATCTTTATTGTTCATGTTTTTTTCATAATATTCTGATGTCTGATTATTTTTTATATTTAGCTTGAAATACGATAATTACCCGCCACTGTTCAAATTTTATTAAATGGGTACCCCGCAGTACTGATATCCATGTCACCTACATTATAAACTCATTTGGCCCGAAGCTAAAACCACCTCTCAAATATGCTTTTACAATACCTTAAACATCGATTCTGTTAATTTCTCCTTTAAATAATTGCACTGATATAAATAGGACTTATTTCAAGTGCTCTATTGCAATATTCCTTCGAGGCACCAATTAAGTTAATGAACAAGACAAAGTCCAACAACAGAAAGCAGGGGTGTCGATCCGTGTTCATGATGGGGGGGGGGGGGGGGGGAGATGACCGGCTAGGCAGCGAAGCCAGTGGCGTATCTAGGGATTATGGCACCTGGGGCAAAAAATGGAAGTTAACACCCCCCCCACCCACCCACGTGTCCAAACTTATCCAAATTAGCGAGGGAGCAAAGCGACCGAGCGGAAAATTTTTCAATTTTTAACCCTAAGAAACGCAGTTTCTTGTGCATTTTACCCAGGAAATTTTGCAATTGAGCGGTAGAGAAGCTCGAATTTTATACATTGATAAGCGGTTTTCTATGCACTCACCTCTATAATCGTGAGCAAAACTAACGAAAACCCTATAAAGGCTTGAGAAAGATTCAGCAAGGCTACCTGAAGTTGAGATTTCTTTCAAAAGTTGAACCTTTGTAAATGCTCTTTTATACACTTTATCCTATATTGGGGGCTCAATATTTAGCAGGAGTCATATGATAGCGAGCAAAGCAATTACATCTTTAAGAACTATATAGGCCTACTGGGGGCGCGAAATTACGAAATCCTGAAAGAAAATAATTATGCAAAGCGACCGAGCTTTGGAAAATTTTCGCATTTCCAACCTTCAAAAATTAGATTTCTAGTGAATTTACCCTGCGGATTTTGGGGCGCATAATCCGTATAAAGATTATGATACTTCATTTCCCCATTTTTTTTCCTCTCCTTTTGCGTTTTTTCGCCCCCTCCAAGTGCCGCCTGCCCCCTCCCCTAGATACGCCACTGAGTGAAGCGACCGAGCGGGGGGAGGGTCCACAACAGAGACTTTTTCGAAAAATCTGTCTATAAAATTTGCATTTTAGAGCATCCCAAAATGCTTTTTAAATGAAAAGAAGGAATGCACGGATCTACGCCAATGGACGGAACCCATTAATTAAGAATAACAATGCGAATGAACGAATTTTCTTCGATATTTTTGCATTGATATTATGGCATTTCTTATTTCCTTATTTCTAATCATAAAAGAATGTGATGGTATTTCAAGATCAAGAGTAATGAGTTTGGATAATCATTAGTTTTAAGTTAATGTATCATAACTGTTATTCATTTTATCCAAATATATTGGGGGATGATAATACAGGCCATCCCCCACCTCAATTTTTTTGGGGGATATAGACCCCCATCCCCCGGCATCCACACCCATGAGAGAAAGGACATTGTAAAGGTTATGTATACATGTGCAAGAAGAGGGGTACAATAGTATTGTCTGGGGAGTCAGCTCCCTCTATTGTCCGAACTCTTTATGAAGCGTCCACTGTGTTTGGTTTGCAACCACTGAACTCTACACTACGTATAGTGGTTTGCAATATAGAAAGAAAGGCGCTCATGAACTACCGTAAATATTTTGGAAACACCCAGAAATAACAAAAGATTTCCCAGAGGCCTGAAGTTTTAAGGTAAATATGAGAATGAATATTGAAAGAAAATAATTACTTTTTAGAGGGATACTAGTATTTGGGATTGTATAGTCGTATATCGTTCTGTAAAAAGGTAACCTGGACCCTGTTTCATAAAACTTGTCAGCAATAAAAAATTACAGTAACTGTTATAAGCTACTGAAATTGTGGCATTTGATTGGCTGTTAGCATATTTAGCATAGAACTGTGGCAGTTGTTATTGATTACAAGTTTTATGAAACAGGGCACTGGACTTACTCTGTATTCCCCTTTGTTCATATTTTGTTTCATGAATGAAGGTGATGATAAAAAAAAATCGATCAGCTCATCAGAAATTGAACACTTCTACTGTGTAAATCTAATCACATTTTCTTGGCAAATACCTTTTTTTTTTAGTATAAAGAGCATTTTAAGGAGAGCAACTCAATCAAATGATCCGATGGTATAGGTTCATTAATGCTCTGTCAGCACAATTTAAATCTTACTTTGCAACACTGTGATGGAAGGTTACACGAATGTTTTACGATGAAACCAAAACAAAGTCTAATTAATTAAGATTAATATTGTTTAAATTAATGGAAATATACCCCACATGAATACAAATTAGATCTTGGGCCAAAGTCAAAAGTCAACATAAACATTTTGATGTCTATGCTGTAGCCAGGCGCAGTCATTATTATTTGATACGAATACGAATCAAAAGGGATGCAAGCCAGCTATTATCGAAATAGCATTCCTACACATATCTTATTGTAACTACTTCGAACGCCCCAACCGGTGTAAATTCATACATCACATTACCAAAATGCTGGTCTGTGACGTCACAAACAGCCCGAAGGCACATAATTTGCAAGGTCAAGCATTTGGTTGGATGCGGGTAGAGTGTGGAATACTAGGCCTGGGAGATTGAATTAGAGGCTCAGAAACGACGAGGTAGCTAGGGCCCATTCTTTTTTTTTCTTTCTGGTTTTGAATAGAATTTATGTCGATATTAGGCTGGGCTTTTCAAACACGTTATACGTCACTAGTAAGTCCTGCATTGTTCAGATTGATGAAATCATTTACCCAGCCCAGGCCAAAAATGATGACATTTTGATGAGCTGAGATCTTACGAATTCGTGTATCAAAGTTGTGCTTTTCTCGACAAATTATTACTTACTAATATTATCTGGTAAGAGAGGGTCCTAACCCTGCCGGAAATCAGAAAAAACACAGTGTCCCACTGTGTTTTCACAGTGTGAAATCATCTTCACACTGTCAAATTCGAGCGTTTTAACATTGTGAATTACTTCCTCACATTGTGAGCGAGTAAATTCACACTGAAATCGAACATCACTATGTGAACACTCTGTGGTAAACCACACTGTGGAGGTGTCCACAGTGTGAAATCATCTTCACACTGTTAATTTCGAGCGTTTTAACATTGTGAATCACATCTTCACAGAGTCGACTATGTGAACACACTGTGAACACACTGTGAACACCCTTTGAACACACTGTGAACACACTGTGGGAAACTGTGTTCTTTCCGGCAGGGAAAGGACGTGCGCCCCCTCTTTTTCGGGGGCTACTCCAATAATATGCACGTAATAGGTTTGGCGACCCTTCTATATACAGTATATATCATAACTAATTTGATTTCGGTGTTCACAACATCTAGTATATACTACACCTGGGTGGAGGAAGGAGAGTGGTATAATGTAGATTACTGTATTGTCCACTTATAATGATTAGCAGCACCCCTTATATTTCAAATCCTCAGCTGGATCATCGACTGAATATGAAAATGGAATGAATCATCATGGGATCCAAATATAGATCCTGATGAAAAGCAAACGAGTCAGAATACGGTATCTAATTCATTTGGCAACACTTCATGTTCTGTGCCATATCACGAATTACAATAAATCAAGACCTTATACATCTGTGTTATTGTATGAAGGAATTTACACTGCATTTATTTACTTTGGAACCCTTCCCATCCAATCAAAATATTCATTTCAGTTTCATATATTCGAGTTTTTGAAAAGAAAATGACCATCAGTATAATACAGTTCGTCCATCGATTTTTACACAAATTCATACCAATGCAGTGATCATGATGCTAGGGGAATGATTAGGGTTTCAAGTGTGATTAAATTACTTCGGCACTGTCATTGTACTGTATGCCCACTGACAAATAACAAAGTCACCAAATGGATGAATAAGGATGCCTGAACAGAAATGGATCGGCTGAAATCAATGTATACCATCAATCAAAAAAAATGAAGGAGTTACTCTGAGCGTAGAAAGGATTTCAAATATGAATAATTAGATTGAGGCAGCTGTACACACAAGATAAGTAATTAATTCTTCAGAAGGAACATCAGGGTCTATTTTACTATTTAGAAAATGCTCGAAATATTATAATGTGGTTTATGTAGCTCGTCCTACATATTTTTTTCCTAATTGCCTCCATTATCACCAGTTCTCTGTCTTGAACAAGACCTTTTTTAGTCTGGATAATTTCGTTCAATGTACATTTTATTTGGTATTCTGTGGAAAATGCGTATATTGGGATTTCGGTTCAAAATGCGTCTTTTCGAATGAGTATGTAAGACATTAATAAACATGATAAGCGTAAAGATTTATCGAAAATGTATGTAAAATAGAAAGCAAAAGTTAAATACACATCCGATCACATAATACACAAACCAGTCAAAGCAGACAACTTATATTGTCCCAAAGATCATCTAATGGGAAGTCCATGATATCAAGTTGGTTTTAAAAGAGGAAAAGTAAAGAAACAGATCAAAGAAGGTTTGAGCAAAATCTGATAAGAAAATTAAGAAAGTTATGATTATTTGAAGTTGTAAATAATCAAACACAAATTGGCAACTTGGCATCTTGCCAGCTCCTCTCCCATTTGGTCAATACAGAAAATTTCATTTTCATTTTGTTGATGAAGGAATACATAAATATAATTATGCGCAATAATTATATAGGTTGCATGAATGATTAAATATTTTCTTTAGAAGAAAGTGGAAATTTAGGATTTGTTTAGTAGGCATACAGGACCTCGCAAGATACGTCACCAATATATGTGTTTGATTGATTACAATTTTACAAAATCATAACTTTCTTATTTCTTATCGTATTTTGCTCAAACTTTCATTGATCTGTTTCTTTAATTTTCTCCTTCTTTAAAAACCAACTTGACATAAGGGTAAACTTCCCCTTTAAGATTCTCATCTGTGTTCTCTCTTACCACATCGATAATTTGTTGAAGAGCGATGCCCATCTCAACGCGCACGGGTTCGGAAGGGTCGTTGGATGGCCGAGTCAAGTCCCGGTAAGGGAAATCATCGAATAGGATTTGGAGCAGATTTCGCTCATGATAACCAGCTTTAGTTTCTGAGAAATGGAAATAAATGATAAAAACTATAGGTATCTATACTTTACTTCTTGTATGAAAATAAATCTATTTATGTTTAGTTTGAAGAGATGTTGCTATATAAATATATATGCGCTTCTCCTCTTTTGTTTTTCTATTCTCTTCTTTTATGACATTTTATTATGCCTCTATCTTTCTCTCTCTCTCTCTCTCTCTCTCCTCTCCTCTCCTTTCTGATCTCTACCATGGTTGCGCTGGTATCAATGGAGCTTTTGCGGGTTTTTTGCGCTTCACGCTCTTTTGTGTACCTACCCAATTAATTTCATCATTTCCTGTTGAAGGCATAATTATGTCCGAAAGTTCGAATCTTTTCATCGTATATACGGACTTTTCATTCCTATCTTGTCTTGTACCTTAAGTTTGCACTCTATCAGGTACATTAGAAGGACATTTATTGTTCTTTTTCTTTGTTCAAATGTCCGCTTAACGTTCGAAATGTCCTGCTAATGTAGGGGGCGCTATTATGACGGAATAAACCGTATTGTTGCATGTCCTGCTAAGTTACCAGGTAGGCATATATATGTATATATATATACAATATATATATATAATTATCATCATCCTTGTTTATTTCGTTTCAATCTCATCTCTATGTCATTAAATGAAGCGTTTTGGAGGAGATTATCATGCCACATCAGTATTGTTTATAATCATCTGCAACTGGAAGGAGCGTGTGATCAGAGAAATCTAATTTGAAGAGTCTAAGAAGAAGAATAAAAATCAAAGCGGTTAGGTGGTGCAGGTGAAAAATAATTTGTGAGCTTTCTGAATCTTTGTATTCCCATGTGGAAAAATAGCATAGTACAAACATTCTATGAAAAGGATTGCTCCAGAATTGCTATCAAATTTCAAATATGACTGAAAAACTGTATAGTCGGTATAGTCCTACGTACCTATTTCTGTGTGCAGTGGGTTTTTTTTTTTTTGGTTTGGTATTTTCACCAGGTTTTATTAAATTTGCTATAATTTTGGTAATTCTAAAACTCCATAATACACGAGTGTGCCTACTGAATACATAATCAACTATTCAGGTTAACTTCTAGAGAGTATCTAGGACAATAAAATTGTATAGCCATTACTCATATTTATCTTTAACGTTGTCTGTCACGGTAGAGATCAGTTGAAACCAGAATGAAAAGGTCAGAGGTAGCATTGTGTTTCAATCTGCCAGCAATCACTGTATTAGTCATTATCACCCTCTGACCATCACCATCCTAATCTAAATCATCACTCCAAATAATCATGCTTACAGTCCATAACCATTGTGATCATTTCTTAGCAAATTGATGTAAAAGTTTCTTTAAAGACTGTAAATACGAAGCCATGACAAGTTTGAAGATAGTTAGTACGCTATTTGACACGGTTGAGATAATTAATCTAGACATTATTATATCCATATTCATTTGATAAAATATCCATCGACACTAATGAGTACTGAATTAATGTAAAACCATAAATATAGCTCTATACTATTAACAAATCTTGGAGTATTAATCTGAACAAAATATTGAACAGAAATAACAGGGGAAACACCGGTTTGCAATTATTTACATCATAAGATATTACTAAACCATAATTAAAAAGATAAGAATAAAATAATCCCATTATAATCAAATGTACTTCGAATTTAATTCATCATGTTTATTTACAGTGTATAGCTCCTTGGCCATTTAATACACACTCCCACAAACACACGCACACGCAACACAGTCACAAGCGCTTATACGTACAGGGAAAGAAAACAAGTAAAAAAATATATATATACTTACCGGGTTTATCTTCCTTACTCGACGTTACTGTGAGAGAGAAAAAAAAAGGAAGAAAAACAAAATTAGCGTAAATAGGATTAATTTAGCTTTACTCTGAAGCAGGCTGAATTTTTTCCATTCTACTTAATTGATAAACAGAAAAACCCTGCCACTTCTCTTCGAAGAGCCTCCATCGCAATGCCTCTTTTTATCTACCCCAAGTTTCATTTTCTCTCCCACCAAGAGAACACACTCGAGAAGAAATTGCCCGGAGCTAAAAAGTGCACTTGACTCTGGAATAATGTGATTCTTAATTCAAATACTAATCAGCCTCTTCCAAATTCCTTCTCGCCGCGCCCTAATTTCATTCTCAAAATGCAATTTTCTCATTCCTTATAAAAATGGAAAGGATTATTGTCTTTCTATTATAGTGGGTTTGATCGGGCAAGCTGGAGCGTGAATCGATATAAAGTCATATCATTTTCATTTGTGTAAGTGATGCGTTTAGTAAAAAGGTGTTGCGAGTATCACTGGCTCAGGATATGAATGTAATAGAACGCAAGCGATACCATCGTCTGCTAGAGTAACGTTCACATGAGCTCGAGATTTCATGTTCATGTGCCTCGATAGAATGTCATTAAGACATCTGATGGTATTTATTCTACTTTGGAAAGATAATGTGAATGGTCATAGTGGACCTTTTCGTTAAAAAAAAAATCGGTTAGGCATCCGATGTATGAATTCATGAAGAGTTTAATGTGTGTCAGGTTTAATTACATTATCTATTTCTTCTCGGAAATGAAATATAAGATAATAAAGATAAGACACAAATGCATAGATGAATACAATTGCCTGAAGGTATCCACTGTGTCTTATATCTAGATAATATCCTACTATGAAATATATTTAATGTCTTGTCTCGAATTGAAATGAACTATTGTTGTTGTATCTCACAACTTTCTATGACACTAACTAAATTGTAATAATTGAAAATATTGATTGTAAGTGTCTACCTGAAAAGTCAACAGTTTTCACTCCTGGAATGAACATTTAGAGAATAAATCAATATGACCATCTCTTTTGGAAATAGGCAAATTTAAGAATGGTACATTTCAAAAAATGTACTGAAGAGCACAGCCACTTTCGCTAGGCCTATAGGTGTAGAAGATTCGGTCCAAAAGCACAATTCATACCACATGTGGGTCAAGACAAAATCCAAATAGATTGTTCCAGACAGAATGCCCAAATTCTTCTACATGCTGTGGATAAAGGAAATGCGCGTTCAGATGTATATAAATAATAATAAATATGAAAGAGTTATACTCGACAGTACAAGTAATAATAATTGAATAGTAAGTGTTCAAAATATTGCTTACGTCATACAACATGGCGTATTCTGCTACTGGCGTATAGACATATATGTAAAGAGTAAATGCGTCGCGTTATATTTGTAATATGGAGGGAAGACGCCCCGACTCCCAATTCATCGGGAATGGTAACACCACTCAAAGATGTAGATAATGTTTGAAATACAAATACGTTTTCGTGGCTAGGGGCTATTTGGATGCGCAGGTGACGTGGAGGACGTGTATTAAATGATGGGTCTTTGGTTTTGAATATCCATCTCAGCATTATCGAAAACTCTCGACGGTTAGTGTAGGAGCTAGCACACCATCATCAAATTAACTTAGTGATATATTAGCGCCCGATAACAGGGTTCTAATGGCACACCCCGGGCTGCCTCCAGATGAAATGACGACATCCGAGGGATGGGAGGGAGAGATGGAGGGAGATAGAGAGAGAGAGAGAGAGAGAGAGAGAGAGAGAGAGAGAGAGAGAGAAGATAAAGAGAGAGAGAGATACAGAGAAAAAGAAGCAGACAGAGAGGTGAAGAAACAGATAAACAGAAAGAAAAAAGAGAATAGGAAAAAAGAAACTTATACAGGAAGATAAGGGAGAGAGAGAGGAGAGAGAGAGAAAGAAGAAACGGGTGGGATTTGAAATGAATATCAATAACTAATGATTGAGTATAGGAAGTGAGGGGGATTTGGCTTAGGGAAGGCGATGTTAAGAAATGGCCTAGATTTGTGAACAGGAGAGTGATTAGGAAAGGATTGTTCAAATAAGAGAGAGATAAACGAAATAGACGGAGTAAAAGGACAAGCAGGTGGTGGGATATGTTCAAATATGTGTCTTTTAAATCATGATTGAAATACGACAGGAAAAATAATGTAAAAATACACTTAAAATATATATTATATGGTGTTTTATTTTTGCTTATACATTTAGCACCGTTTTCAATTATCCATCGCAGAAACTATGTTAACAGTAAATTAATAAACAATCGAGGAAAAGAAAAAAAAGGATACCTATTTAGGTCTCGATTGTAAGCATATTGTGGGCTTCTTTGAAATGCTTTCTGTGTTCATGGGAGTTTAAAGGTAGACAATGGTCAATATAATGGGCTTGGTGGATGCAATTTTACATGGGCATCAAAATTTCTAAAAACAAAGAACTAAAACAAAAACCATTGCCTTTAATACTTAAGCTTGCAATCGTCCCAGTGCAGCATCGTCCTGCTGGGGACAGGAGAAAAAAAAATAGAGGTACCAAGTCAATGGGGCGTTTGCCTTGTCACAAGGTCAATTTCCTACCTAAGGAAAATACTACTAGCAAGAAGGGAACTCAGTCATCCTCCACGTTGAAAAGGATTGTCAAGGTACTCCAGCAAACTTGCAGGTCCGATCACATCATTTCCAACGGGGCCCATACCCGACAGGTTATGTTACGCGCTGTTTGTTGAGGATGAGCGCTCCAAAAATGTCACAATCGATTTCTTTATCTCGTGAAGGGGTAAATCTAATCGGCAAGGAAGTTTTCAAAGGAAGACCTATCTTCAGTTCGACCTAGCCTGGAGACAACTGAGATCTTTTCTGGATACTGTATCTGTTTATATTTCAGATAATGGGCATTGTGATGCTCTACAACTGAAGTCTAGATTCATTTGTATTAGAAATGGAGCCATTTGAAGACGGAGGGGGTATGTTACACGGGAAGAACAAAATACAAAGTGCATAATTTGTCTGAAACTTTGAAACTAAAAAGTCGACGTCGGACATAATTTCAAAGACATGTACTTCTATGCTGTTAAGGTAAAGTGTAAGTACAAAAAAGCACAAAATCATGCAAATGGACATTCCTTTTTTTTAGCACTTAGCTGAGCTAGATATTCTTCCATACCTTTAGGGGAAAAGGAAATACAGGTCGTCTGCCGTCACTTATTAATGAATGTTGTTTGGCATTTCCTCGATATGCACACCATTTTTGCAGGACTAGGTATTCTTTTATTTCAATACTGTTTAAGTAGCATTGCTTTTCATCATTGAAATTACCAATTAGAAATTTGTCACCGGATTTCATGGTATCATATATATAATTATCTTTGGCTATTATACGTCATAATGATAAGCACTGCATCAGATTGTCTCGTTCTGGGCGCCAAACTCTTGCATTATCACAAACTCTTTATGATCTGCTGCTAAGAATAGGGAATTTTTTGTAACGTAAGCATACAACACACTTAAATGAATCATGATTGCTACTAAACTATTGCATCATGTGATTTCCCCCTCGGAGATCCCATTCTGAGATGTTTTAGGTAGATTTAGCACGCATTTAAATGAATTTCTTAGTATAAGAAAATACATCTAATAAGACATTGCAATCAACCTTTAGGCGAACAAGGTATTGGACATTCCACACTGCGATCCCAGGTGACGTTTTTTCTACTTGATAAAAATAAAGGGATTGAAATTGTCCAATAACGCACTGATCGGGCTCCTCCTAAACTTAGAAAAAAGGGAATGTTTAGATTAATCTTGGCGTCTTTTATTGTGATTGCCACTTATCATTACATCGAGAATGGTCATGCCAGTAGACTTTTAGTATGTCTCGAACAATTCCATGGCCTACGTAATGGGGCTAGAGATGGAGAAATGTCTCATGCACATCCAAGCATCGCTATGTCTTTAGCTACGGCACCGCAATTTACGTCAATTTCGAACGCCATTACGACTTCGCAAAAGACAAGATGCGGAGACGCATTCTTACATTTCGTGGGTAACCTGATGGCCATTATCTAATTTTCAATGTTTACTTCCGATCGGAGAGTCACATTTAGAGTCGTCTGGATGATTTGAAGGTAAGGCAGTCATGCGGGCTTTGATTTGATCAAGATTATTGTCTTGGTAAGCAATGGTGCATGGCCACTCCAGACCTTCTCGTCAAACAAAAGAGTTACCAAATATAATGACAGACAAAGCTGGTGAAAGCTTCTGGTAAACTTTCTGGTATGCACCGTACTGCACTTCCGAGACCAAGCGGAAAAGTTGTGATGAACTCAATGTTGATAAATTTTCAGTTCGATATTGAACTTGATGGAAGGAAGGTGGTTGGAGGAAGGCAACTGAAAAGTTTCAAACAAGGGATAAATACAAATTATTCTATTGAAAAAAACATTTATATAAATGTAGATATCATTTCCCAAGTTAATCTAGTCTAGTACCTGTGGATATTGACGTCATGTACCACGCCATATTGAATACGTTCAACTGTTTATTGCATATTGGATCCTTGATGGAACAACATCGATGTCAAGGTTAAACAATTTATATGTTAGAATAAGATATTGAAACTTGACCAGGTTTGAAGATATCTTGGATCAAGACTAGTGCATGACATTGTAATGCACGGGAAGAGAGATGGAGAGAAAGAGAGATTGAGAGACAGAGAGGGGAGAAGAAGAAGAAGAAGAAAAAAAAGAAGAAAAAGAAGAAGAATAAGAAAAAGGAGGAGAAGAAGAAGAAGAAGAAGAAAAACCTGGAAGACGAGTGGTGTATCCACGAATTTATAAACAGGGGGCGTAGTCCTCCCCAAAGGGGTTAGGATAAGTAATGTATCTTGTCATCTCAGCGTGCTGTAGACGTATATTGTATGGATGTTTTCTTCTGGGCTTTCGGGGGGGGGGGTCACCCTTTCCAGGATACGCCACTGGGAGAGAGAAAGAGAGGTAGACAGGCAGACAGACAGAGAGAAAGATAGAGTGATAGAGAGAGATATATAGACACAGACAGAAAAGACAACACTAGAAAAGACACAACAATATTAAGATGTCTGAGTTCAATACTCTCATCAATAGTCCCATGCACTGCCTCACCAGTAGGCCTCTCTTCTCATGACTCGAATTCCCTCTCGTTCCAACCTAACTCATTCTTCATCAGACCACATTGCTAAATACATTTAATATGTTCCACAGTCTCAATGCTCATGATACGAACGGATCAGGTTTGATTAAGGTAGCTAAACAGAGATTCGGTAACCGTAACGGAGAAAACATGCAGATTGATTTTTGAGAACATTAAACGGAGTTGATGGAGGAAACATGGATGTTAAAAATAGTAAGAAGAAACGAAGAAGGAAAAAAATGTGTGAAGTACCCTGGTATTAATAGGAAACAAAGAAAATAATCATTTCAAACGCTGAACCGAGTTGATGCAGAAAACAGCTAATGGAGAAAACATTCATGGAAAAAAAATAGAGGAGAGAATAGGAAAATTATTGTAAAAGTATAGCATGAGATTCTGAAAGTAAAGAAAATATCAGATTAGAGCTCAAGAACAAAATTTTAAATCTAAAAAGGGAATCAAAAGAGGAGGAAGAAAAAATTGAATATGATTTGAATTTTTTATTTGTTGGTCTTAAAATGTAAATCACAAGTGTCATGCGACAGGTAGGCCTACTAAAGACGTTCAGGTTAACATTTTATTACCATAAATGTAAATCGAACTTTTGCATTGGTAAAACTATACTTATATTATTATTTACACAGACAATCGCGATATTACAACTTAAAAAGGTCATTTACCAAGTACATTTTTTATTTGAAAAACCCAAACAAATGCATATTATCATTGACTGTACTCTGAGTCATATGGCAATCTCTGTTTAGGTCCTATCAAACCCTAAGCATGCAACATCTCTCATTTCTTTCTCTATCTCTCTTCTCTCTCTCTCTCTCTCTCTCTCTCTCTCTCTCTCTCTCTCTCTATCTAAATGTAATCGTGTCTATTTCTCTCGACTGTGTTTTTTTTTTTTTTTGGGGGGGGGTCTGCTCTCTCTCTCTTTCTCTCTCTCTTCTCCCTTCATTTTGCTCTTCTTTTCCCCTCTCTATTTCTCTCTGTCTGTTTTTACTCTCTCTCTCTCTCTTTCCCTCTCCCCTCTCTCATCATATCTCTCTAAATCATCATACCATACTCCATCTCAAGCAACGTGAGTGAGTGTCGCTGACATGAGCAATGGAATGTGAATGCATATATCAGATACGAAGATACGAGCAGCTCGCCTGGGACCTATGGCTAGGGGTCGCCTGCCTGGCCGCCGACATAACCATGGCCTTCTACCAATCATGACAATGGCGTAGTATTTTATCAGCTTGTTATGACCTTTCCAATCGATTCACTTTGGATTGGAAAGCTGCGCACCCTACAATCATTGTGGCGTGATTCCATGGATGAGAAATATAACAGTACTAATGCATTAAGCAAAAACAAGAGAAAAAACTTGTAGTGAGCTTAATTTAGGAATTTATATACACGAGATTGCTGATATCCTCTTTAAACACAATCTCTAGGGGCGGCATGAGCAGGCGACCGCTGTGTAAACGGCGGTAAAGTGAAAGAAAAAACGAGCGTATGGTTCCACGAAGAAAAGAATCGTGCAAATACAGCGCTAAATTTCTCACTAACCCGAAGTAAACAATGAATAATGTCCTCTCCCTGACAATAATGTAGTAAATATAATTTCTTTCCCATGTACGGTACGACACTTTTATACGGTATAGTTTTTTTTCGAGTTTTCCACAGAGTCCCTTCATAGAAGAGTAAGACAACCCAAGACGTGAACACCATTTTGTTTTCTCGGTTACGCAACATTTCTACTTGATTGGGATTAGAACCTGTATAACTCTAGATAGAAAGAATATGATTGGACCTAGGTTCGAATCTCATACACGTCTTTCGGATGGCGACGTCAAATGTTAATAATCATACAATTATGTATTTTGTAAAATACGAAATGTTTGTAGAAAAACCCCAATTATTAACAATTAATAAAGACGTTTTGTTTTTGAATAAAAATCGGATTTACATGTCCTAATTCTTTATTTAGAGGGACTCTAGGTAACCCACATAGAATGAGCCCTCTATGGTTTACATTTCATTGTTCTGGCACAAGGTCACCAACAATGCAACAGTGACAGTGTCATCATCATGATAATGATAATAGTTTCTCGTGATTTATGTTTGTTAACATATAAAGAAAAGCCAACCATACACGGAGTGGGTTTCAACCCAGTGGAACCCTTCTAAGAGTGCAATAGATTATTAAGATGAGTATTTTGTTCAGAAAAAGTTTATCACCTCATTTTTCCCTCAGATAAATCACTCTCTAATCAACTATGAATGGCTTTCTATAATTAGTTAAATCCTTTTTAATCGCATAACAAGCAATACATGTTACATGAATGTGCATTGATGCATTCCATTTAATCAGTGGGGATGGAAGTTCATGAAACCGTTCGATAGAAGGTCTATGCTACATACCCCCCCCCCCCCTCTCTCTCTCTCTCTCTCTTTCTGTATCTCTCTTTCTTCTGTCTGTCTCTCTCCCCCATATTCCCATCTAGCTTTCTCTCACTCCCGATCTTTCTATCTCCATCTCTCTCCCTCTATTTCTCTCTCCTCATCTCCACCTACATTGTTTCTCTCTCCCTCTCTCTCTCTCGCTCTCTTTCTTTTCTTTCTGTATCTCTCTGACTCCCTCTCTCCTTTAAAGCAACCAAGCAAACTAGACCTTGATTAGACGACGTCCCAGAATCAGTCGCCAGCCACGATTGGGAAAAAAATACCACCAGCCCGTCACTTTCGATATCGAAATGAAGACACCACTATAATCAGCATTGATTTGTAATTTCACGCGACACTGTTGATTATTTTGGTGCGAAGCGACGAGTTTTCCCACGAAATATTCACACGGTATACTGCCTAACGTATACCGGGGGTGGCACTCGAAATTGAGATGCTGCATGCAGGTACCAGGCAATCTCTTAATGCAGTGTACACCACTATGAAAAAGATCATTACTTTCATAAGCATATTTCATAGACCCAAAATGAACGGGGGGAGGGATGTCCTCGAAACTATTCGCAATATTTATAGTGGAAACTTAAGTAATTTGATTAATAAATTGTTCACATTATTTTGAGTGGAGAACAATTGAGCAAAATAAGATAAATACATATCAATATTTATAGTGCGTTCACCGCTTGTTTCTTTTACTGTAGATTTATATTTTTGTTACTGAATTGTGTTTTTTTTTTTATAGCGGCAGGAAAATATTACCATAATTGCTTTGATAAGGGTAAACCCTCTTGCAGTTGCTTATTTAATAACTTCTCGTGACTACCACTGACCCCTCATCCCGGACAACTACCCTACCCATTAGGACAACTACCCCCGGACAAATACAACCATAACAGATATGTGATTGTTTATAGAAATTAATCAATTTCTTAAGACAATGAAACTATCGTCTCCTGATCTGACACTTGTTGTTGTTGTTTTTGGTTTTTACCGTGCTGTCATTCAAAATATGAATATTTACGCCACCTCAGTTGCGTTGTAAAAAATAAGCCTTTTTATGACTTAATTATTAATTTGTTTTTCTGTAGCAGACAAAGCCGTATATATTATTTTATGTATGCTTATTTTTTTTATGTATGCTTACTATTCATGGAATAAATTCCTTCTTATCTCTCGGTTTCTTCGTCCATTCTGAGTGCCTCGTGGTTTCTTTTCTAATTTTGTTTTCATAACAGTGTCAGGGTGCAAGCTTTAACTCCTCTAAATGCCAGATAAACAGCTTGAGTTGAGCCTTAAAGTATTCTTCACCTCATGTTTGAATGAGCTACTTGATTTCATTCTATCTCTGAGTGTTGATTCGACCTTTCACCACACAGGATCCTCTTACAACATGAAATCGTTTATATTGAGTTACAATAATACTCCAAACGAAGTTATCACGTCTTCAAGATAGGAATTACCAGTACAATATTCGTCTTCTCCCACGCTCAAAGTGGCATCTCTGCCTTCAGGAGCATTTTGTACAAACATAGTTTGGCCAACTTGGTTCTAATTGGTACCAATACGGCGCGTATTCTTTGTTTGAGTGCTTGCCCGACATAGCAACATGTGTCAAACTCCTACCCACCTATACCTTGCTAAACTCTGCGTATCGCTATTTTATTTTAAAATAAGTTATGTAGTACTGTCTTTACATAGTTGAGTTCTGGTCATGTGATTACATTTTGAAAGAAACTGTCTGAAAGCATATATAGGGGAAAGGTTTATCATGTAGTATATAACAGTTGGTGTATGCTGTGAGGTTTTGGAATCATCAAATTGATAGAAAAATACTCACTCTTGAAGTCACACGCGCTGCACACAGAAATGTGTATATGGGACTACACGCATGATTGTGACGAGAAAGTTTGGTCCAAAATTTCAGCTATATTTCGTCATATTTCGAATATGAGGGCACCTAAATATAATGTGAAAATTATGCCATGACATTCTTCCAAACTGACATAAAAAGAATGAGAAAGCTCACAATTATATTTCAAATTGACTAGGCTCAACCTTGTTTTTACGAGTAAGCGCCCTCCATTATTCGATGACTATTCCGCCCATAATATATCTTCCAACGATTGTTGTGTTCTTTGATTGATAGGACATGATGACTAATTATTTTTACAGCAAAAAATAATGATGTTGATTTTCAACATAACACCCCCAGTCAAGGGCAGTGCCTTGCATTATATTTCTGGCAAAATCATGAAGTTATAATATTATATTCTACACAACTCCCTGTGGCCAATGTCAATAACACATCAAGGAAGTTCTTACATTGGTGAAGATGTTATCAATTTGGATAGTAATGGTGCTCGTTTTGTATTTACATTAATAGGTATGGATGCCGTAATTGAAATGTATTTTGAAAATAACTTTCAATACTTTAAGGCATAATTTCTCGACACGCATGGCCTTACAAACAAATCATTTCTACAGAATGGTCTATAAGTATACACACGGGATGGAACTTGAGTCATGCAGATCTGACGCAGAGTCTCGAAAAGTTCCCCTTCATGAATTTTCAAAATGATTAGCAAATACATAAGTTCCAGATGGGTGAATTATGTTGTCATCTTCACCTTTAAGAGGTCCGTTACCACTGCCACGCATTCCTGTTTCATGTAAAATATACTTGATGCTCTGTCCATATGAGCACTGAGTACATGCGCATCTTCCAAACAGTGGTACTGCGCTTACTAGTAATCTATGTTTTTCGGGAGAAGCGCAACAGACAGGAGAGGGATATTCATAATTTGTATTTTAGTGACAATGTGAACAATCTTTTAAGCTGGCGGAAAGCACAAACTGACACCCCGGTCACGCTGACTGGGCACCTGAAATAATCAGAATGTCACCTCCGAGAATTGGACTGTACCGCGCGGTGCTAACACCGCCTTCCCTTTTACAAAGTATTCCGTGAGTACACACACTGCAGTAGATAACAAAATGTTAAGCTTGTCGTAATATTGGAGAATAGAGATGTCATAGAGATGTCATATTATACGGTGTTCTGGATATTGACGCCACATCAAATCATCCTCTTCCCGACTTCCATAAACGATTTGAGACACAAATTTTATTAATGTTTATAAGGAATGTAGAAATGAATATATATTTATATTGTTATGATGATAATGATAATGATGATGATGATGATGATAATAATAATGATGATGATGATAATAATAATAATAATAATAATAATAATAATAATAATAATAATAATAATAATAATAATAATGATAATAATAATAATAATAATAATAATAATACTAATAATAATGATAATAATAATAATGATAATGATAATAACAACAACAATAATAATAATAATAATAATAATAATGATAATAATAAAATAATGATAATGATGATAATGATGATGATAATAATAATGATATTTTAAAGTCAAGAATAGATTGTGATGAAAGTATGTACAGGAATCTATAAGAAATTAATTTGATTACTAAATAAACTGTTAGCTAGGCAATAAAATGTTGATAATTTTGTAGATGATTAAGTAGATGATTTCTATTTAAAAAATGATTCCCTTCACATTGCAAAATAACGATAATCGCTCTCTTTTCTTTTTGTGCAATAAAGGACAGGGTTATAACTTACCGAATCTACCCCAATATATACAATACAATACAATACAATACAATAAGCATTTAGTACGCCCTTCCCATAAGGCTCGGAGCGTTTACAAAATATTTAAATTATAGAACACCTTATAATTTGTATATAAACACAAATCAGAAAACTCTTCAATCGTCCATGTGGGAACTACCAGGTGGTTTTATGGAGACTTTTAAAGTCAAGAATAGATTGTGATGAAAGTATGTACAGGAATCTATAAGAAATTAATTTGATTACCAATAGTAATTTCATCAAAGTGAAAATAAACTGTTAGCTAGGCAATAAAATGTTGATAATTTTGTAGATGATTAAGTAGATGATTTCTATTTAAAAAATGATTCCCTTCACATTGCAAAATAACGATAATCGCTCTCTTTTCTTTTTGTGCAATAAAGGACAGGGTTATAACTTACCGAATCTACCCCAATATATACAATACAATACAATACAATACAATAAGCATTTAGTACGCCCTTCCCATAAGGCTCGGAGCGTTTACAAAATATTTAAATTATAGAACACCTTATAATTTGTATATAAACACAAATCAGAAAACTCTTCAATCGTCCATGTGGGAACTACCAGGTGGTTTTATGGAGACAAAATGTAATGAATGTACCTGTTACAAAGTTTGATAGCTAATTCCTGAAGAAAAGTTAAACAATGAATAACTGTGTGAATATTACAAGAGATTAACGTTACGACACATCATGTGAATATAAGTATCATGCTTGCCAAATTCTATCAGACATCCCCTTTCTCTAACCAATTATCTCTATCTCGATCTGCCCCCCCCCCCCCCCATTTTATATATGTCAGTACCAAAAGGATTTCGGTAAATAACTAAGATTATAACAGTAAGACCGTATTAAGAAACGCTAATGAGAAAAATGTATTTGAGTAGAATCGTATGACATAATTCAAACTGACGGAGCTCACCAGAAAATACGTTTGGTAAACAATATAGGAAGATGGATTAAGTCACCATCTCTGATACTCCATTTACAGAAGCAATTATATAAGCTTTATATGAGCTTGTAAGTAAACGTCTGTATTAGTTCATTTCCATTCGGCATGAACCTGGTAGTAGATGTATCGTAAGGGATGAAAATTGTCGACAAGCGCAAAAAGCACAACTTTTACAAGTTGAAAATATGTACAGCCCTGGAAGAAATTATTAGACCAAGCTTCTGTAATAAGGGTACCATAATATGCATACAAAATTATAAGAATGATTTGTCTTTGTATTTCATTGAATGAATACCAAATTCCAGCATTTATACCTTGCTTTTATGTAATTTTATTTCCTTCTTACCACAAAAATAACACTATCAGTAACCAAGATTGGTCTAATAATTTTTATCCATGGCTGTATGTATATACGCTTGTATTATTTTGTTATACCTACGTATAGTCATCGAAAATAAACAGCCAATAAAAAAGTATAGACGTATTACGTGGTAGTATTTGCCATGAGAATATGAAAAAAGGGTTATCGGGATTGAATTGTATCTTCTTCCCTTATCAGCAACAGAGAAATGTCACATTCCCTTGAAATCATGAATGTCCCAGTTAGCAAAGTTGGGCAGAGTTGGGACACAGGAAGTCGTTAAGGTTGCTACGAATAATATTAATTTCATGTTGCTAAACAAACAATTATGAGACTGTTCCGTTTGGATCCGCATGACCCGAAATCAATTTGAAATGGTATTAAAATGAATAGTGAAAGTCACCATCAAAGTTTCTCGTCCTTTTGATTTTATAGCATTCATTAGGATATTTCATTTCTGGAATGATAAAAAAAATCAGCACAACATTTGGTAGGTGACATGTGGGAAATTTTCAAGCACACAAATCATACAAAATCAATATCATATATGTGAACGAGGTCGGGCCGTGACTGTGTGTAGGGGGGTATGGGAGTATCATTGTGACGTGGGGAGGAAAAAAGTTAATCGATAAATTAAGAAAATGTCATGGCCGACGAATAAAGATAGAAAGCAAAGCGAACTCTGAACCGAGTAGAATCTGAGAGACGGGGAGAAGGAATATTGGTGCTGGTGATTTTGCCCTGCCCATTATTCAATTACACTTTAGTTTCGTTCCTTTCATATCGATTAATTCTTTTTATTTTTCGCCCTGATTGTATTCATTCATATTCATAACGTGCGAATAATGAGAATTTTTTTCAACTCATATTGTTCACGGAAGAAATCCCAGTCTATTTGTTCCCTAAGCGGGTAGACTTCATTATGTACCGCTTGATTCCTTTCCAGAGGGTTAAAAAAAAATCACCGTAATTATGATGTTTTAAAGTCCCATTTCATCGGGCTATTGCCTTTTGCGTCACCTTTCAAAATGTGACCACTAAATCAGGCAGTTGTGCCAAGACATGTTCATTGTATTGGTAAAATGCGTACAATGTCATATTTTAATTTTTACATGTTTGTCATTATTTTGTAAAAAACACAATTCAGCCATCCGGCGAAGATATGTTCCCATAAACCTTGACCATGTTGATTGAATTGAATTTGATATATGCGCCAACTTTACCTCCAGTACGTATCACCAGCCTATACGGTACTACCAGGGAAAGAAGCCGAGCAATAAAATGATAATCTATGCGGTTATGCCACTGTATTTAATACACGTGTGGTGTCGTAGAGATGATATACCCTCTAATACTTTAGTTGGGAGAAATCTCATAAGAAATGGCGTTATAGTTAACCTTAGGGGGCGTCGGCTAGTGCCCCTTATGTGTGTCCAGCTTTATAAACAGTGCCGATAGCAGAGGACCGATAAGTAAGGCAATTGCAATGCTTTTCACACTCTCAAAACGTCTAGTCATTTTTGTTTTACCATGCAGATCGCCTGGTCACATTTTCTTCATCAGATCATAGTCATTCTGCCTAGGATTCTGTTCATTTAGAGTAGGATTCTTTTAACTTCAAACCCGAAGTTGGTAGTTTTGACTAGAATGGTGCAGGTACCCGTGGGAATAGTTATTCTAGTCAAATCTGACTGGATTCTAGTTATATTTGACTAGATTGTTGTAGAGTGCATGTTTGGAAGTAAAATCTATTTTCGAGGTATAGGGAAAGTATATAAACGGATGATAAAAGTTAATTCACATATTTAACATAAATCAATTAAGGAATATTTCCCCCATGAAAGACAAACAATAACAAAAAAAAATAAATAAACGATCGATAGAATTTAACTCCCAACCTGTCAACTTTGTCAGGGTATAAACACTTATTCGTATATTCACATTCGGCACATATTCATTTCCTGGATGGTAGTAAAGTTTTAATCATGGCTGTGTGGAGGGAAAACCTATTTGTTGAAAGTGTGTACTTTCCGAATGCATGGGACTACAAAACAATATGTACATTTCGGAAAACAAAGCATTCAGGCAGACTATCAAATGATTCTATTCGATTCTATTTGATTCTTTTGACAGGAGTAACATATATA